>JAPMUY010000566.1:0-15217 GCA_026901105.3 Galaxias olidus | reverse complement strand
AGGCCCATCCTCTGCCCCTCCACGCACCTCCACTGATCCCCCTGACTCCTCTCCAGGCCTATCCTCTGCCCCTCCACGCACCTCCACCCATCCACCTGACTCCTCTCCAGGCCCATCCTCTGCCCCTCCACGCACCTCCACCCATCCACCTGACTCCTCTCCTGGCCTATCCTCTGCCCTCTGCTAGGGAGAATATACAGAAATGCAAGGATGTGACCAGGTTAACCTTTTGAGGATCAGACATGTGTATGCACAGATATGGAAACCATTGAATTGTTTATAATACACAGGGCATTTATGAGGAGAAAAGAGATTCATATCTCAAGATGGGCATGTGACACCATCCACCACCCCATACAACATCCTGTGGGGTGTTTATATGCAAAGTAGGTTGCTGTGCATTTATTGCAACGCTTTCTATACATCAGGAAATATTAAAGGACTAGGCCTTATTGTATTTCAATTCCAGCTGGCATAAATGATCCTCATTGGTCCTGCAGAAACTGCATTGCCCTGACCAAGAGAGGATCAGCGAACTTCAGAGGGCAATAGGCCATGAACTCATAAGAGATACAGGTACACCTAGCATTGTACATTTGAAAAGTGTTTCACAATTGTTTTAGTTGTGAATCTATAACCCTCCCTAATAGTGAAACCCAACGTTTCCTACAGATGACCTGTCCGAATTGTATGGTGCCTGTGAGAAGGACACGTTTCTAAATGTCACTGACCAATGGGAAACACAAGTGGGTTGCAATAAATCTATAATATATGGGGTGTATTTGGATTTCGATCGGTGTAAAGAAACATGCTTAGTCATAACTAACAGATCTAAATCCTTTCATGCACGACGTCGTAATATCTTCCGTCTTTTTGTTTTACAGATTGAATGTTCGTCCTGTAACCTGTGGTACCACTGGGATTGTGTGGGTAAACCCCCCATGGAGGGGAACTTCACTTGCCGCGGATGCAATTAATTTATGTTTTTATAGGCCTACACAAATAAAAATAAGATTACGAAATTGAATGGTTTCGCTCCGACGTTATTGTGTCTTAACCTGACAACCACGGCATTAGTTAAAATATTTAATTTCAATTCTGAAACGTGGAAACGATTTCATGCTGTGGACACAAGCTGTGGGTTGGTTGTAATGTAAAATTATTTGCAAACGATATATTATTTGCAAACGTAAGTAACATTTGACCACGTCGACCTAACTTAATATGGGTGTTGCTTGTTAACATGGGTAATGTGGCTAAATATTAAGAGTTGCTAGTACAAAACCCAGCCCTGCACCACATCTGTGGTGGCGCAGTGGTATAGAGCACGAAGCGAAGTTTAGAGGATTCTAGTTGTGGCCAGGTTCGAATCCAGGCTCGGCCTGTTTTTGTAACTTTTGTGTGAGGGAATATAGAACCACCCTTATTCAAATGTACAATATGTGTGTGTATTTTGTGCTTTTTACATTCGGCCTGCAGCCTACCAAAGACCATCGAATCAACAATTCAGCTTTTGAAAAGTAAGTTTATTTCATATTGTAGATGAACATGCTGACATTTGACACATTGTTTTGGAATCCATGCCAGAGTTTGTAGCGCTCCAGCACGCGCAAACGCATTGACCCAAGACAATCCAGGCCCGACTTAAACTAGAACACTGGCCCGTGACACCGGCTGCGGTAAGGTCGACCAAAGCCGTCTGGTGCCCAGGGACGAAAAAGAAGAGGAGGAACAACGGGAAAAAGACAGGTATGGAATGACGTGATGATGAACGAATATCTATTGTATTAGTTACCGTTGGAACTAGCCTATTAGCCTACTTTGGACGATAAACTAGCCTAATTCGTTAATTTAATAAATAGCTAGAGTTAACGTCAGTTACTCACATCTTAAATTAATTTGGAAAAGTTGGAAAGACTATTAAACTATTTGGGGAATAACCTACATCAAAATATAAAAAAATACGCTTTAGTGTGCTTCACAAATCGTCCACTGTCTGCCTAAAAAATGGACATACATTTGTGTTCACATCTTAGTGATAGCCACCGTTATTCCTACTTTAATATTGTCATTAGTAGTTGGGTATGACCATCAGAAGCTTTATTTTAATAATATAATGTAACACCTAATGTTCACATACTACTTCTCTCTCTTCAGATGCACTTTTGAAATGTTTTCCTCCCACCCCTGCATATCCTGGTCCACCTGCACCTCAGCACAGCCCAGCAGTGATGCAGCATAAGGTTCTCCTGTCCCCTACACCTCAGCACAGCCCAGCAGTGATGCAGCATAAGGTTCTCCTGTCCCCTACACCTCAGCACAGCCCAGCAGTGATGCAGCATAAGGTTCTCCTGTCCCCTACACCTCAGCACAGCCCAGCAGTGATGCAGCATAAGGTTCTCCTGTCCCCTACACCTCAGCACAGCCCAGCAGTGATGCAGCATAAGGTTCTCCTGTCCCCTACACCTCAGCACAGCCCAGCAGTGATGCACCATAAGGTTCTCCTGTCCCCTAGACCTCAGCACAGCCCTGCAGTGATGCAGCATAAGGTTCTCCTGTCACCTGCACCTCAGCACAGCCCAGCAGTGATGCAGCATAAGGTTCTCCTGTCCCCTACACCTCAGCACAGCCCAGCAGTGATGCAGCATAAGGTTCTCCTGTCCCCTACACCTCAGCACAGCCCAGCAGTGATGCAGCATAAGGTTCTCCTGTCCCCTACACCTCAGCACAGCCCAGTCACGCAAAACATGACAAACATGACAAACACTTGACCTTCCTGCCTGAGAAGAAGCTGACAGAAATTTACCCCAAAATGTGGGTAGCTGAGAATCGCAGCCACTCTCCCTCTTACAGTGGCTGTTGCTGAAAGGTGCTTCTCCAAGTTCAAACTAATTTAAACCTACCTGAGATCTACTATGGAGTTCAGTGGACTTTCCATCATTAGTACAAATCATGTAGTCTAACACAGTCTTATTATGATTATGTCTCAGATGACTTTGCTGCAAGAAATGCAAGGCGAGTGAGACTGTAGAAGAATGCTAGATGATGCATATTGCACTGAGGTTTCTGTAATATAGTTTTTTGTATTTATATTATTTTAATACATCTTTTTATGTCTGCATCCGTTTCTTTAATACCAAATTTTGTGCAATACCTTATTTATAATTTGTTTTACACCACTTGTTTTTATTAGTGTTTTTTTTTTGTTTCTGAAATAAAGGAATTCAAAGGTATAATGCTATGCGGGCGCTGTGTGAGTGTATGAACACAATGATTGGTGGTGGAAATGGCTGCGGTGCAAATGGCACCAGCTAAATTCTTACCTAGGCACCAAATTGGTCCGGTACTGGTGCCGAGTCCTCACAGTCTGAGTAACTAAACACGAAAACGCATGAATTTATAATGACTACCATTATAATTAGCTACTTAGCTACAGCACAGTTAAATAATACAGTGGATGTCAAAAGGGGAAACAACTCAACGTTAGTCACGAAGTCCAAGTAGCTAATAATGATGACCGCCAAATTGATCTTACAAGTTAGATTTATATAAATTAAGCTGGTGTTCTAGAATCAACTTGGGCCTGGATCATCGTGGGTCAATGGAGCTCTGCAATAAAGGTGTCAGAATCATGGATAACGGTAACTGTTAAATGTCAGCATTTTCACCAGATATCTACTTTTTAAAGCTGATTTGACGATACGGCAATTAGACACTATTTAAGTTACAAAGCTATTTTTTATTCGACCACACAATTAATATAAGAAAAAGAGGGAGAGCCTGGTCAAAACTGTGATCTATTCAGCAGGATGGGCACTGGCGCTGCAGTACCATTTTTTGCTGCTTTGCTCAATATTGCTGTTAACTTCCAGCGCATAATGATGATGCGTTTAAGAATGAGTTTGTTTGCGCCGAAAAATTTGCTGTCACTCCAACTATGATGGGCCAATATAAATCATCTTCTAAACCCCGCCCTCACGTGATTTTTGTGGCCAAAAAGAAAAGAAAAAATTCCAAAAGCAAAAACACCGATCCACAACCAAAACAAAACCAAACACATAAGAAAACAGCGGATTAAAATGACTAAAATGAAAACCATAAAAAAACTATAGATTTGTAAGATTTAACTTATTATATAATTTGTTTTGTTTTTTATCATCTTTTTTTTTATTATAGATTTTAGTTTTGCTTATAGTTTTCTTATATTTTTCTTTTGGATTTTTGTTTTTCTTTTGGATTGTCTTTTTTTGCTTTTGGATTTTCTTTTTTTGCTGTTGGATTTTAGTTATGCATTCGGTTATCTTCTTTTTTGTTTGTGGATTTTGCTTTTACTTTTGTCGACTTTTGGCACAAATCTCATTCCATACACGTGTAACAGAAACCTTGCTCTTGCAAAGTAAACAGACTTAGGCTAAAGTTCGTTATGCTTCTCCAACGTCAAACGCTTTGTACAAAGTCAACACCAAAGAAAGTGATATAATTTTGGCAGTAATAAATAAAATACACACTTAGGTTTACGAAGGCGATCTGAGTGAGGGAATAAAATACAACAACAAAATTCCAGGACAACAGATTAGATTATTTCCAGGATATTTGGTCATTTTAATTAATTTCCAGGTATTTCCATGACTGAAAAACTATTCTCTAAATTTCCAGGTTTTCCAGGATGGGTGGGAACCCTGTGCAGGACATCCACAAGGTAGAGTCCAGAGGGAATAGATCGAAGAAGGGCCGGCTGAAATCAATAAAGCGAGACATATTGTCATTGTTTTATGTGTGCTTATGTCAGTCACTTTGGCTACTATTACATAAGCCTTATAACACATTACATTTAAACTTTAGCTATGCTGATTGATCGTCAATGTAAGTGATGCACATCTGTAACGTTATCTGTACAAAGCTAAAAGACAGTCTAGTTGTGGCATTCTTGACTGTAGCGGGGTAATTTTAAGTGTCAAGGCAATTAAGAATATATTAATGTTCCTAGCGGATTTGAAAAACTTTTCATATTTAAAATACTTATGCTGATGAAGAACTGATATGCATGATAAGAGTTTGAGGTAGCATATCAATCGCTGTGAGAAAAGCTGGACTTTTCCTTTCATGTTTTGTTTTCCTGAATTTGATGTTTACCGAAGCATTGGTTTCTTCAAAGATTGCCTTGAGTATATAATAATAATAATAATAATAATAATAATACATTTAATTTGAGGGCACCTTTCAAGACTCCCAAGGTCACGTTACAGTAAATATTACAATTACAATATACAATAGAAAATGAAATATAAAATAAAAGTAACTCAGCAACAGAATAACAATACAAAAGGGGGTGTAGGGTAGGAAACAACAATGGAAACCATAATGGCACATAAGTGAAAACATTGATAAACAGCCGGGCAAAGTACAATGGAGCAATTACAGTGAGTAAGCCAATTTGAATAAATTTGTTTTTAGTTGAGACTTGAAGGATGATAAAGTGTCAGACTGTCAGATAAGTGGTTCCAGAGCCTGGGTGCGGAACAGCTGAAAGCCCTAGCACCCATGTTGCTGAGGAGTGAGGGGGGAATGGTCAGAAGGCCAGACGATGAGGAGCGCAGGGAACGAGAGGGGGTATAGTCCTGAAGGAGGTCAGATATATATGTGGGGGCCAGATTATGGAGGGCTTTGAAGGTGAGCAGGAGAGTTTTTAATTGAATGCGGTATTGAACCGGGAGCCAGTGTAGTTGGATGAGAGTTGGGTGATGTGGTCACTGGACTTGGTGTGGGTGAGGATATGAGCAGCTGAATTCTGGACTATTTGTAGCCGTTTTAGTAGCTTGGTGGGGAGGCGTGAAAGAACAGCACTGCAATAATCAATCCGTGAGGACACAAATGCGTGGACCAGGACTCCAGAACTTGATTGAGACAGGGACGGGCAAAGTCTGGCTGGTATGAGGGGCAAAGGAGAGTGTTGTCGAGAATAACTCCGAGGCTTGACTTGGGAGGAGATGGGTACGGGGAAGACATCAATCATTTTGTTAGGGATAGTGGCTTTGGACAGAGTGGCTTGGATCTAACTAGCAGGGCCTCCGTTTTACTGCCGTTGAGGTTCAGGAAGTTCTGACTCATCCAGCTCTTGATGTCCTAAAGGCAGTCAGTAAGGTAGGAGGGAGGGAGGGCAGTGGTGGGTTGGGTAGAGACATAGAGCTGTCATCAGCATAACAATGGAAGTGGACACCGTGATGACGGATGATCGACCCCAGGGGAAGGAAGTAGACGATGAAGAGGAGTGGACCCAAAACTAACCCCCTGAGGGACACCCTGTGCAACTGCAACACTTCTGGACCTGTGGTTCTCCAGCTGCACAAACTGTTGCCTATCAGCGAGATAGGATGAGAACCAGGAGAGTGCGTCACCAGTGATCCCAATGCCAGTCAGGCGCTCCAGGAGTACTGAGTGGGAGATGGTGTCAAAGGCAGCACTAAGTTCAAGGAGGATGAGGATGGATAGTAGTCCCGAGTCAGCTGCACAGAGGAGGTCGTTGGTGATTTTAACCAGGGCTGTTTCGGTGCTGTGTTTTGGACGGAAACCGGATTGAAGTGGTTAATGAAGGTTATTGGAGTCAAGGTGGGACTGAAGTTGAGCAGCAACAACCGTCTCAGCACCTTGGAAATGAAAGGGAGAATAGAAATGGGCCTGTAGTTGTTAAGGATCATTTTTTGAGGATGGGTGAGATTGCGGCCAGTTTGAGAGTGGGGGTACAGTTCCAGATTTGAGGGAGGACTTGATTATTGCTGTTATCAAGGGGGACATGGCTGGCAAACAGGTTTTGATGAGGCCTGTGGAGAAAGGATCAAGCTGACAGGTAGTGGACTTAGACTTGAGGATGAGCTCAGAGGTGCTGCAGACCCAGGCAGTTTGGAAAAAATGAATTGAACGTTAAAATGCGTAAGCCCATTCTAGTAGAACTCCTAAATAAAGGTATAAACCTGAAAATGAGCATAATTGGGCGGGCCCCTTTAAGATGAGATGTTCTCTGGTAGTAACTCAATTTAATCGACAGTGTACCTGCAATAACATAGGTCTTGTTGACAGACCCGTTTGGCAAGGTTAGTAGCTGAACTTGCCATTCAAAAATACCCTTTTCTGTATACATTGCTTGCTAGTTTCTGTTCAATTTACAACTGAGTTAACTCCGTCAAAACATATTAGTGGCATTAAATGGCCCATAATCTGTAGACAATCATACATTTTAGAGCAAATTAGAGTTGGAAAAGTCCTGTGCATCTCCTATTGTGGTTTCATATTGCTGAGCAATGAATGTGGTCTGAGGGCATTTCCTTGTTGCTGTGTAGAATGGACTCTCTATGTATGACCCTTCAGTGTGGTGGGACGATCCACCACTCTGATCTGGCTCTGAATGCATGGATCTCTGTGTCTGCATCCAGGCTGGTATTATAGTAGGCGTAGCCATAAAACCTGGGTAGATCATGTAGGTGTGGCCATACACTTCTGGACTCAGTGCCATGGGTGAGATGGACATTGGCACAGGGGTCATTGGCAGTTGTGGCATGGGCACATGAAAACACTGACCAGTTTCAGGGTCAAGGAGTTGCTTGGTAGCTGGCTGGACAGTTGTGTCAACTAAATAGTAGTTACCAGTGGCAGGGTCCAAGAGCATTTTCCTCTGGGTGCTCTGAAAAAGGTCCATAACTGATTGAGGGTGCATTGTAGGGGAAAAACAAAGGAGCTGTGGCTGGGCAGCTGACAAAGTCATGGATGGGATTTTATGGTATACAGTAGCATCGGTCATGTCAGAGTGCGTCTCCATCCTAATGCTGGAGCATTGTAGAGACTGTTTTTGGTTATCTTGCCTCCTGGTGATAGTTCCAAGGTCCATGAAACTATTTGGGCTGGGTGACTGAGTGAGGGACACTGAAGTAGGCTTGACAGGTATGGTTAAGTAGTTTTGTGGCTCTGCTGAAATTCTGAACTGGGCTTGGATATACGAATCGGCCTCAGTAGTGCCATCTGGCCTTTCCTTTCCTAGCTGCACTGCCTGGCTCATTTTCAAGGAAAAAGGAGACTTTGGGCCAAAATCTTTTGTTATGTGAAGTGATTGTGAGGCACAAGGCTGCGGTGCATTAGGGTTTCCACATTCAATTGTGGTGTTCACGGATTCCTTTGGGCTGGAGCAGGGTATAAACACATTTTGATTCCCCGTGGCAATGCCTTGCAAAGAAAGAAATTTTACTTTGTGTCTTTCCACGCTGCTGTATGGACTCGGAGGGGTTTTGACGGGCTCTTTCATTATTTTATTGCAGATATAGGCTTTGGCAGAAGGTGTGGGTTTGTCTGCATTTGGAATAGGGTATTGTACCACAGATTTGTCCTGAGTTAATGTTGTACAATTGGCTAGATTTACTTCTTTTTTATCAGAAGCAATTAGCGAAAGCACAGGGTTGTCTGACATAGGCTGAGACTCACTTCTTCTTTTCCACTCATTTCTGTCAAAAACATACAGCTGCTCCATGGTTTTGATAGCATCTTGGAGTTTTTCCAATGCTGCTAGGTTAGCCAGGTTTGACTCAGGTTTCTTATCAATTGTAGCAGGTGTTTTTTCCCTTTTTCGGGAAGCCGTTTTAGTTTCAATTTCCAATACTGCTCCCTGTGAAGAGTCTCCTGTTTTCCCTGCCGCTCTCCCTGTTAGTCTTTGGAGATGTAATATGCCTTTTTTGGCGCCCTCTGCAGATGACCTTTCTATCTCAAATGTATCCTCGATCCTATGTTTAGACATCCTGATTACATTTCCAGATAGATTTGCATTGCTATTTGTATTCACTGACTGACACTTTATAACTATTGGGGAAAGCAATGAGGAATTCGGATTAGGCCTCTGCTTATAAAACTCGACATCGGTAGATAATTTATTCTCGTTGTTATCCAAAGATACAAAGTGATAAGAGCTTTTGACTAATTTACGTATGTCTCGAACTTGGTGTATAGATGATTGTAGCTTGCCCTTATTGTCTCTAATATCTCGAACCATAAATAGGGGTATTTTCTCAGAGGACTCACCCTTTAACGTTGTTGCAGGCGCTTGATGTCTACAGTAATCTCTTGTCATTAGAATGGTTGATAATTTTGGTTGAAAAGGATTTGCTGTGTTCACCCTGACGCTGCTCAAATTAAGTTTAATTTCCGGGGATTTTGTTGTTATTCTTGTCAAGTCTGAGACATATAACATGTCACTAGTGAGTAACTTCATACCGCTTTCTTCTTGATCCGCGGTAGTGTGGATAGAATATCCCATATTTGGCAATTGCGATCCAGCTTTTCCATCGCTGGACAGGACCCGGGTACTAGGCATAAACAAATGTGACATTTCAGTTACCTTTCTCTTGCCCGAATACGTGAACATATCCGCCTTTTCATTTTTGTCATTAGGTGAGGGCAGGTTTCCCTCCCGAGTTTTATCACTTTCATGTTCCTGTTGAAACTCTAGCTCACGGTCGCTCCATGTTCTGAATGCGCTATTTTGGCTTGGAAGCAACGCACTTTTGGCCGCTGGTAGAGTTCCTTTTTTAGCGTCAAATAGATCTCCATTTGTCGATTCTAAATTAGTTTCTGGTTTCAGAGGTAACGTGCCCTGTCTCCAACTGTCTCTTCTGACCTCGCATGCGTTGCTGTCCAATATGTCCTCTATTTCCCCCACACGAACAATCGTAAAGTCAGTATTAGACTCAAAGTTAATTGTCTGTCTCTGTTGGGATTTCTGAGAATCACTTGGTGTTGGGCTTTTTTCTCTTCGAATTTCCGTTTCTTGATGTAGAAAGGGTGGATTTGAGGATTGATATGGCTCACACACCTCCCCTCGCTCCATTCTTCGCTCTTGCTCAAACTGCATTTTCTTAGATATAACATTTTTAAGAAGATTTGAAGCGAATATGGCTTTCTTGTGTGTGTCGACCATCGTTTGACCTATATTAGAGGGTGGCTTGGTGGCCCCACTACCCTTCCCGCTTGGCAAGGGGTGGGTAGCTTTATCTGTAGAATTTGATCCTGCGCCTGCAGCGTTTTGTGCAGAATTTGAACGCCTTACTGCTTCAGACATCTTCGTTTTTAAATTACAACGAAAATTAAAATTTTCTGTGAGGATAACAACTCCACTGTGCCTGCCCAAATTGTCCCTTTAGCTCAATCTTAGTTGAAGATGACGCGCTGCAGGGATTACCGTTTAAAGTAAAACTCTTGCTCTGCCACGGGTTTATGCCTTCCAATGGTATATCCATATATTCTCTTTTGTGTTTAGGTCTTTCATAAATATTTCTTCTTTTTTTTATTTGACACCAGATTTTCGTTTCTCTCCAGTGACATGCTTATATTGTCATATTTGTGTTCAACAGACCATCTGCTAATCCCGAGTCCATACTCTGAGGTGGAGGACTGGAGGTGCCGAAATTAATGGTATCAAAATATCGGTGTGCTCTTGAAAGCTCTGGCGGTCAATTTGCACACTTCTTTGTCTGCTTCAAGGTCACTTACAACGCTAGACGCACAATTCGAGTAGTCTTTAAGTTGTTTTCTTTTTAATTTGCGGCCGAAATGTAAGCGACCTGGGCTTGCAACAAAAAACACTTAGCACTATCAAATTTCTTTTCCCGTTTTGTCAGGTCCTCTAAAAATGTAGTGACCTACCGTGTTTGGCATGAAAATTGATATTTTCATTTTCTTGGATGTTGCTAGGCTCATTTATAGATCTGGAAGATGATTGACAGTTGAATCTGTCCTGCATAGTTCCCATCGCTCTTATGAAAGTTATCGTCTGTGCTTCTGCACTTTGCCCAGTCACACAGATCACTTTCAACAGGACTGCTGAGTGCTGCTCCATTATTAGACTGACCCTGATTGCTTTTCACTCTTGCTCCTTCATCCTTCGTAGTTTCATTATCGTCTAAGAAGGCATTATCTACAAAAGAGTAAACTTGGTTATCATCAATATCCCAGCAGGAGGGGATTACTACCTTCAAATTTACCGAACCTTTGCTAAATTAACTGGCCGTTGTTATTAACTGCCTTGAGTGCGTTCAGTGGTGCCTGCGTGTCGCTATTCATTATGTGCTTTAACCTTTGTGTTAGCTTGGGACAAATTTGGTCATGTACTTCTATACAGAATATTAACATCTCAATGTTTTTGTTTATTTCTATAAGCACTTTGCACCCCATTTTGATGCTTCCGCCAGTTTTGGCCATGGGAGAATTGGCCTTTATGAACTTGCTGCTCTCTCTCTCTCTCTCTTATGACCAACATGGCCAGTCTGATTAATAATTGGTGCATATTGTGTGCTTTGCAAGATAAACGAGTGGTGTAATAAAGGGAAACCTGTCCTATGTTGACAAAAAACTGAAATATCTGTACTGTTAGACCCTTGACTGTACTTTACTGCAAATTTACTACAGTAACATCCTGGCAATTACAGCTATTTACTGTAGTATTTACAGAAAAGGAGAACAGTGCACTGTAAACCCGAATAAGTAAACTGAACTCAAAAAAATTAAGGCAACCGATTGCCTTACTTTTTTTAAGTTAATGAACTTAAAATTCTTAAATTTTCATATTTCAAATGTTTTGATCATGTGCTACTTGTACCTTTTGATAAGTTAAATTAAAGTGCTTATGTTCAGTCAACTGAAACATTTTCAGTTAACATGACTTAAACGTTTCCATTCATTTTTTGCACTGGATTAAGTTAACACAACTCAAAAAAGTAAGTATTCATAGCTCAAATTGTGAGTTAACATGACTTAAGTTTCCATTAATTCTTTTCATTGGATTAAGTTAACAGAACAAAAAAAAAAAGTATTCATAGCTCAAATATTTTTATCACATGCTACTTGCACCTTTTGATTACAGTTAAATTATATTTTTTCCATTAATATGAATTAAATTCTCTTTCACTACAACCATGGAATTAATTGAAGGGGAAAAAAGCACACAGACTCTTACGTAGACTAAACTCGATATTTATTCATCTCTGCTCTTTTTTAGTCAAGTCAAACAACCTGAATAGGGAAGCAACAATAATGGCACAACTCATAACAAGCACAGTGTTATGCCTGGTGGCACCACTGGAAGGCTGGACCCAAATGCAGGACTCCTTAAACAGGATATTGGTGTATCAAAGATCGTTTTATTGGTAAGCGAGGTTCGGTACACAGGAAGGCAGTCAGAAAACCAGGCAGACAATCCGATTGGCACAGGCAGGGGTCAAAACCAAAAAGCACTTGAGTATATAAATCGCGGGATTGACACATGGTACAAAGACGAACTGGCACAGACATGGAAAACAAGGACTATATATATATATTATCAGACGAACACAAGGGGAGAAAGCAGGTTCTGAAACGAGAGGGAAGATCAGTACACACTTCAACCTCATAACCACATAACATTTAACAAAGTTGACGAGACATGACACACAGTGCACTTTGGTTGGTCATGCTATGAAAAAAAATTTAAATAACCTATATATACATATACTGTATATATATATATATATTCAAACCAAAAAATATTTTGTACCACCCAACAATATTATTTTGTGTATGGCAGTATTTGTCCACTCCAACTCTTGGAGTTATATTTCCAAGTTTGAATCTCTCTATTTTGTATTACACTTAAGTCAATAGAGCAACAACATTGACGCCACACACTGAATATGCTCTATTAAAATGCATTACATAAACAAGCACAATGTACTTTGGTTGGTCGTGCTCAGGAAAAGTTAAAAAAACATTCAAGTAAAACGTCTTGCTGCACACCAGCAAAGCTCCAACCAATGTTCTTGAACTCCAAAAGATTTTAAGTCAACAACCAGAATAGGGCAACAGGGCAGCGACAATAATGCCACAATCTGTTGATTGTACACTTTGGTTGGTCATGCTATGGAAAAATAAGTAAAAAATATTGCTGCACGGAAAAACAGCGCCCTCAATATTTGTTGTGTATCGCAATATCTTTGGACTCCAACTCTTGGAGTTATGCTTGTAAGTTTTAGTCTCTTTTGTGACACTCAAATTTACCAACGCCATTTTCAGATGAATTTCACACATCAAATCATTAAATCATTCTTGAGTGTCTGTAACTTGGGTGAGAGTTTGCGGTCTTCTAGACAAAGTAACACCTTTTGAATAAATTCAAAGGTATTGGTGAGTCCCTTTGGATAGCTTAGGTGCAGGGCATCAGTCCAAACATTACCAGGAAGGCATCTGCAAGTCTGGGGAGGCTGAGCACGATGTCACCTTCAGTGACAACTGATGTTTTCACAGGCTGGTAGTGAACTGGAAGGGACTCATTGTCGCTGACGACTGTGAGGAGGGCCAATTCAACTCCAAGCTTTGGCTCAACAGCTTCGTCCTGAATGAAAGAGAAAAATAATAATCTGCGTTATACACAGGAATCTGCTGAGCAGTGGCAGGAGTTCATAAGAAACAACTTCTGTATTGCTTTGAACAAATCAACACCGATCCAGTTCATTTGTTGTGTGTGTGTGTGTGTGTGTGTGTGTGTGTCTCACACAAACTATGGATCGATAGACTCAACAACGGTAAGGGGCAAAATATGTTTCTATTTTGATGAATTGTTCACTTAATATACAGTGGTGTTAATTATTCAAGGAGACTCACTGTGCAGGTTCTGAAAAATCCAGAGACTTCCTCACGCAGATACACAGGAAGGGCATGAAGAATAGTGGTACGCATGGTGTAGATGTCATGGAATTCCTATAACGAGAAAAACAGGTGTGCAAACGGTTGACACATGTTCACTGAACAAACATGATTTTAAACAGTCCAATCAGAACATACTGTATATCCACAAATAACCTGCTTACATAATGAATGCAATCTGACAAAAGGAAACCGATGGATTGTCTACTCCAGGTAGGGAATGAGTCTTTACCCCAAGTGAAGGAGTTCAAGTATCTTGGGGTCTTGTTCTCGAGTGAGGGAAAATGGAACGAGAGATGGGCCGGAGAATTGGAGCAGCGGGTGCGGTGTTGCAGTCGCTCTATCGCACCGTTGTGACGAAGAGAGAGCTGAGCCAGAGGGCAAAGCTCTCAATCTACCGGTCTATCTTCGTTCCTACTCTCACCTATGGTCATGAAGGGTGGGTCATGACCGAAAGAACGAGATCGCGGATACAAGCGGCGGAAATGAGTTTCCTCCGGAGGGTGGCTGGCATCTCCCTTAGGGATAGGGTGAGAAGTTCAGCCATTCGTGAGGGACTCGGAGTAGAGCCGCTGCTTCTTTGCGTAGAAAGGAGCCAGTTGAGGTGGTTCGGACATCTAGTAAGGATGCCACCTGGCCGCCTCCCTAGGGAGGTGTTCCAGGCACGTCCAGCTGGGCGGAGGCCGCGGGGCAGACCTAGGACCAGGTGGAGGGATTATATCTCCACACTGGCCTGGGAACGCCTTGGAATCCCCCAGTCAGAGCTGGTTAATGTGGCCTGGCAAAGGGAAGTTTGGGATGCCCTGCTTGAACTGCTACCTCCGCGACCCGACCCCGGACAAAGCGGATGACGATGATAATGATGATGATGATGATCTGACAAAAAAATCAAAGTGGACTAGGCGAATTGTAGAACTCAAAAGCTCATTTGAATCATTGAACATGTCCAATGCTCCAAAGGTTCAATTTATGAAATGGATACTAATCACCTGTTCATCGTAGATTTTTAACATGTCAGCCGAAGCATCTGCTCTCTTCCCAGTTTTGGACGCTTTCTGTCTGAATAAGGTCATAAGTCGAGGAATATGGCGGTCAAGCTCGGTGTAGAACGTGTTGGGGAGGTTCTGATTTGAAATCCGTTGGAACTCTGCATACACCTACGTTTAAATAAAACAGCATGGGGACAATAACAGCAATGTCAATTAGTCACTATTTGAATAAAAACCACAACTACACAGAATGTGACATATGTTATCAACAATGGAAAACAGGAAACAAGGAGATAATCCAGGTTACCTCAGACTCCATTTTGAGAGCAGGCAAGAGGTCCATGAGCTCGTTCACTGGTGGGCAGGTCTTCACTATGGTCTGTCGCCGCAGGGCAAATGTTGTCTGTGCCATGGTCTTCAAAAATATTTTGTTTTGAAAAGTTTTGAACGTCATGTACCACTCTTTTGAAAAGCAGTGTTTGGCCTCCAACCGCATGGTCCAAACATGCAGCAGGGGTCCA
>JAPMUY010000565.1:127500-153241 GCA_026901105.3 Galaxias olidus | reverse complement strand
GGTCAATGTAATTCATCTTTGTGAGTAAGACCTATTTTGCGGCGTGTATGTGTGTGTGTGTGTGTGTGTGTGTGTGTGTGTGTGTGTGTGTGTGTGTGTGCGTGTGTGTGTGCGTGTGTGTGTGCGTGTGTGTGTGCGTGTGTGTGTGTGTGTGTGTGTGTGTGTGTGTGTGTGTGTGTGTGTGTTGGTGTGCATTTGCATGCACGTGTGCATGTCTGTTGTAACTTGAATGTCAGGGTAGAGGGTGCGGTTGACTCCAGGTACCCAGCAACAGGTGGTGTCAATATCAAAGACGGTCAATGGACTATCCCTTATGTTCTTATGGGGGTTGAATGTCAGGTCCTCTTTCTTTATACAAGTTCAGTTGTCTGCTGGCTAATCTGGCTTCATCTTTAGGTCATGTGGCTTTTTTCCAGGAAATTCACTTTCACCTTATAGAGGGCATAATCTGAGCCCTCCATCTGTGCCAGTATAAAGACAGTCTCAGATTGGCAGAGTTCCTATTTCTTGTTACTTGACCTTTTATGTGCAACTCTTATGTTACATTTTGTATGACTCGTCGTCCCTGTAAACAATGCTGGGAAGTTCCAGTTGGTGTTTTTTTTACAAAAATACTTTTTTCTTTTTCAATAGTATAGGCCAGTGCAACGTTAATCAGTTCATATGTTCTGATCAATAAGTACAGGTTTACTGTGTCTTTATGGTACATTCTACTAATTCCCAAGGATTAATAAGTATTGCATTACATTTTCAGCGTAGAACAAGTAGGCTGGCAACCCTGCCCATGGTCATGACCGAATTACACCGACGGACGGTTTCACCAATGATAAGGGCGTTGATTACGGGGGGAACGGGGTTGCGACCCCCCCCCAAAAAAAAAAAAAAAAACGTGCGCTCCCAAATATAACCCTCCAACTAATTGCACACACCTAATTTAAATAGATTCAGTACAATTTGTCGTGCACACATCAGTTAGTGGCTAGCAGTGTTTTACGGCTTGCTGAATTAGAAAGGAGAACTTTTATGATATCTGTGTACCTTTCCTTTTTGTTTGTGTAGCAGTGTAAAAGGAAAACAAATACACATTTAATGGAAGTAAAACATTTCATAAAATGTTGTGTCTTTTGTCCCCTGTCAATTAACCAGACTATGTTAATGTAATATTTTTTTTATGTTTTGATACCTTTTCCATTTTGGTACAAGAATAGGTAATATGCTATGATAATGTTCAGATGTTTCTATCAGAAAATGCTGCTTTAGAGCTAGTAGAACAAAACAAACAAACCTCCATTCTTCATCAATGACCGGAGTGACATCCTCTTCAGGGAAAGTGAAAGGAAGTGTGCCAACCTTTGTAAATAGGGGGCCTCGTTACTCCCTCCATATGTGTTGTGTAACTAAATGTGCATGTCTCCAAAGACCTTCAGAGAACACGTTTTACATCAACGTGTTTTGCTATTGACCAGTGGGGACAAAGATGTTGTGTGTAGGGCTCGTGGTGGCCTAGCCCTAGTGGACAGTGAGTGGGACTGCTGCCTGGTGACCAAAAGGTCATGAGTTTATATCCCAGCTGGGAACACCACCCCTTGTGTGCCCTTGACCAAGGTACTCAACTCTAAATTATTCAAGTGGGGCTGTCCCTTAATCTCCTTGAAAGTTGCTTTGTTAAAATATGAATAAATGAACACACGTGAATGTAGGCGTTAGCTTTCGATACATGTCCTAAGAAACTTGTTTCTGACTGACTTACATAAGTCATAAACTGTAATGAGCATAATAGATATAGGCCTACTGATTAGATCACGATGACAATTACTTTCACTACTTCACCCAACATCTATTTTAAACGTAAACATACATCCAGTTTGGAACCTTGAGTTTAAAATCAAACAATAAGCATGCCAACAACCAATCTGTGTTAAATCCCACCACTCTTGGTTAGCAAAGAGAGAACAATGCATGGCTTATGGCTAACATATATGTAGATATATGTAAGATATATGTAGTGGACCTACTGTCAATGTACTGGTTTTCAGGATGTGTCTGTCAAAGCTCTTATTTATTGGTATTTTTGTTAAAGAGTAAGAAAGGTTGAAAACCTTTGGTACCTATTTTAATATCTCCCGGAATTGTTCTTTTCCTTAAATCCTTAGACATGCCCACAGTTGGCCCTCCATGATATACAGTATGCTCCCTTAAAATCAAGACTGCTAAAGAATAATACAAAATATATACATTAACTTTAATTGTTGCCCCGTTGTTTCAGTTATATTCACAGATGTTTATTGAGCTCATCTATCTATTCCTGCAGTTATCCATGTCCTGTCCCACCCTCTCCTCCCCCAGGTTTCCAGGATGTCCACGTGATGATCTTTGTGGGCTTTGGTTTCCTAATGACCTTCCTGAAACGCTATAGCTTTGGTGCCGTGGGGTTCAACTTTCTCATCGCTGCTTTTGGTCTTCAGTGGGCACTACTCATGCAGGGCTGGTTCCACTCTCTGGACATGGCAGACGGAAAGATCAAAATTGGCATAGAGAAGTAAAAGTTTCAAGTTATCTCTATCCCATACCTACATTTCAGTGAACCATACAATATACATAATAGAAAAAGGTTGTTATGCCAACCTGCATAAAACCATAAATCCTTGAATAACAGTTTCTGTGGGTGGTGAAACCAGTTTCCAACAATACAAGGTACACTGAAACGAATTAGTACAAATGAGGCACACAATGTTGCTGCTGAAGCACACCCAACCTCTCTCAACACATTCGATGATGAAATGTGTATGAATAAATTTGTTGTGGAAAGATTTATCTAAATTAGAATCAAGGCGCGTGTATTTGTGTGTGTGTGTGTGTGTGTGTGTGTGTGTGTGTGTGTGTGTGTGTGTGTGTGTGTGTGTTTGTTACTTTGCCAAATTAAAGGACTTACTTGTCTACTATCCTTGCAAAAACATAGCTAACATGTTATGAACATCATAAATCTGTACTTTATTTGTGACATGTATGATACCTCTATAATGACTTCTATTTGAATCACCAACAGTTTGATCAATGCAGATTTCTGTGTGGCGGGCTGCCTGATTGCATATGGGGCTGTCTTGGGCAAAGTGAGCCCTGTTCAGCTACTGGTCCTCACATTGTTTGGAGTTACTCTGTTTGCGGTTGAGGAGTACATCATCCTCAACATAATACATGTGAGTTTCGCATAACCTAGCAGTCTGTGTCTGGGGTTATACAAGTAGGATATTCACTTGAACAAAACATTTTCATTTGACCTGGCTGAAAAGTACGAGCTATTTCACCCTAATAGGCCAGAGATGCCGGAGGATCCATGGTGATCCACACCTTCGGTGCTTATTATGGTCTGTCCATCTCGTGGATGCTCTACCGTCCGAACCTCGACCAGAGCAGCCGTCTCCAAGGGTCCGTCTACCACTCGGATGTCTTCGCCATGATCGGTGAGTGTCGCTAAAAAAATAAACGTTAACATTGTGGGGAGACATACGGATACTTTTTGTATAGTAGTAACATAATGATGTGGTCGATATTTCTGTGTAGGGACCCTGTTTCTGTGGATGTTCTGGCCCAGCTTCAACTCAGCCATCACAGGCCACGGGGACGGGCAGCACCGGGCCGTCATCAACACCTACCTGGCGTTGGCCTCCACCGTCCTCACCTGTATGGCCATCTCCAGCTTCGTAAGGAAGGATGGCAAGCTGGACATGGTAATGGTCACAACTATAGAGCCTTAGTTGTTTGTGGTTCCACGTCTGTATGCTGTATGTCGTTTTTGCTGTCTTCGTTTCTGACCTTTAACACAATGCGTGAGCTTCTTTCTAAGTACCGCTGTGCTTAGGTGTGGCTCAGTGGCTGTGCTCACCTTTTGCTATTATAAGAACCAGTTTCTTCTGAACATACGTGCAAACACTTGCACTTCAAATTTTATCCTCATGTAATCCATTACGATGTTCCATGTTTTTTGGTGTTTTTTTGTCTAACTGTATATTAATGACTGGCTTTGTGGGCCCAGGTGCACATCCAAAACTCCACGCTGGCGGGTGGTGTCGCCGTGGGAACCGCAGCAGAGTTCATGCTGACGCCGTACGGGTCACTGATTGTGGGCTTTTGCTGTGGGATCATCTCAACACTGGGCTATGCCTACCTCACGGTAGTACAGCACCTCCCTGTCCTCAATGTTCACCAGCCGCAACAGGCATTAAAGGCTTAGCCTAATCTCCTTCTCATTCAGGTTCCTGTTTATCCATCACTTTTAGTGGTTTCAGCTTTTATCCTTAAGTTTGCTTATCAAGCTATCACTCATCCACACCACAATGCACATCTCACCATTGTTTGCTTTGGATGTCACGATGTGCTTTTGTACCTTTCATTCAATGTGGATTTTAACGGCTGCCTGGCTATGATTGTTGAACTTTGACGGTTCGTTGTGTTTTTTGATTTTTTTTTGTATTTCTGTCGTTCATTTTACCTTTGTTTCCCTCAGCCATTCATGGAGAAGCATCTAAAGATCCAGGACACATGCGGTATCCACAACCTCCACGCTATGCCAGGGGTCATAGGGGGCATTGTTGGGGCAATTACTGCTGCAGCTGCCTCCGTGGAAGTCTATGGCCAAGAAGGGTGAGTCCAGATATACCTGTAACCTTTCAGCTTCTGAAATGAGTTCTGCCAGAGAACACATCCCATTTGCGTCTATAGACTTCTGGGGTCTTATATGGAAAGACATTGTCAACTGTCGAAATGGCGACGTGACAGGAACATAGAAATCATGCAAGGTTTAAAATGATGGAAAGTTGTGTTGCGTTAGGACTCTCAAAGTCCCCTTCCCCAGACTAATCACAGCTTTCTGTTCTTTATATAAAGTTTGATCGCCACGTTTGACTTTACGAAGGAGTTTAAAGACAGATCGCCCACTGCTCAGGGAGGATATCAGGCCGCAGGGCTATGTGTGGCCCTCTGCTTTGGAATTGGAGGAGGGATTCTTGTTGGTGAGGAAACTTAAAAACTATGGATTTGGGTTTGTACTTGTCAATACAGACAGTGTTTTAAAATGTGTATGACAATGTGATCATTAAAGACAATTCCTTGTCAAAGAGAAAGGGGACGTTTGAATAGGTATGAGTTGAAGCGAGGTGGATTTCAGGTTTGGAGTTAACTGATCTGTCTATCTATTGATGTCAGGCTGCATCCTAAGGTTGCCCATCTGGGGAGATCCTGCTGATGACAACTGCTTTGATGACGAGGTTTACTGGGAGGTGAGATAACACTTGTAACTATTTTGTTACAAAATTTTGGTAATTTTCCTTCATTTGTGTTATTGTAAATGCAAAGACTTGGTCTAGCGTTATTATAAAGGCAAGGACATGTGTGTGTGTTTTCTTTCTTATTTTGTATTAGTTCCATAGTTCCAAGCAGTGAATTCATGAGGGACCATCATTTTAATGCAGTCACAGCGTACATTCAGTTGTTGGTTGTCTTCCGTGGTAAATGGACAATGTTGAGAGTTTGCGGTTGTTGTACTCAGGTTCCTGAAGAAGAAGAAGAGGCCCATCCAGCTGTCATGGACTACAACAATCATATGCGTAACAAGAATGTGTAAGTGTCCGTCCTGTTGTGTTCATCTGCGTAGCTGAACCCCTTTGTCTGTTAACCGTAATTTGATATGGCCTATCTAGAATGTCCTCAAGATGGCAGCATAATACCATTTGCTTTTGACATGTTTTCCAACACGCTGTTTGCGAGTGTGTGTGTGTGAGTGTGTGTCAGAAGATTCGATGACAGTCTAAACATGATTTATCATCTAGACAATATGGCACCCCTCGTTGTTTTGAAATGATTGTGATATCTTGTACAGTAAATATTGTCTTTCGAAATGAAGCGCATCCATGTGCCACTTGGATAGGGGTGCATTAAATATCTGTGGATGTGGCAGTTGTAAAAGTAACCTTGAAAAGTTGTATAGTTTCAGCTGTGCTCTGTGAAGAAAATGATACTTCTGGTAGAATCGAGGATTTTAATAAGAAGGGGAAAATATCAACGGGCTTGATTGTTGAGCGTCTTGTGAGGTCTTACCTGACTTTGGTCTGTGATTTACTAAATGTGATGTTTGTGACGCGAAAGAAGACCTTTTGTATATGCCTACCATTCATTATTATTTTCTCCTTTTATGCACTTTGAATTTAACTGAATTATGAGCGTTTTGGATATGTACTGGATGGATATGTATTATTGAATAGTTTATTTCAATATTTTGTAAAAGAAACAGATCATGTCGGTTTAACAAATAGTTATTTAAGTTTTCTCTGAATGTGAATTTCATGTTATTTTTTAATATGAATTTTTTATTTTGTTTTATTTTGCAGAACTGAATCACGTTTCGCAATGGAACAGAATTGAGTCTTGACCTAGATCCTGATGCCATCTCCTATCTGATTGAACTCCAGGGTGAAGGAGACCTATATCAACTGCTGTAGAGAAACTCCTTTACCACTGCACCAGCAACTATTCAAAGGCCAACATAAACCTCCACCAAACACAACAGACAAAATCTAGTTGTATACTAGATGTTAAATGTCTTGAAATCAGTAAACAGAAAACACACTATATTATTTGTACGCACGTATATTGACATATTGAAAAATTTAACAAAACAGCAATTCTTCAATCGTAATACGAAATTTTTTTAATCTTTCATTATATATTCCAGCAAGAATGTAATGATTATCTGAATCTTATTAGCGTACGTCGGCTTGTGATGGTTCATAGAAAAGCTCGGTAAGACTACTGGATTGATTGCACCTAAACGATTTTTAGATAAATTTTGCATTGTTTAAGCTGTTAAATCTTTATTTAAGTATATGTACGAATGTGTTGAGTTTCAAAGCAGGACCTTTATTTGTCAAGCTTATTGCTTTTAATATTTTACATAATTAATTTGTATTTGCTCCTACAGATTGTTTTTGTTATTTATTTTGTGGACTTTTTATAGAAATTGTTAAAGGGGCCTATCACTACACATTTATGCATATATAAATTGGAATGATAAAATTGTGTAATTCTTTTAAAAAGTTGACTCTCGGAGTATTTAATTTTAATTTTCAATAATATACAATGATCATATCATAATTTAATGCCTATAGTTAACTTTATATAAATTTATGTTTATGTAAAAATTACGGTACATTTTGTATTTGGAATGAGACTATGTCGAATCACCTCATTAATAAATTATTTTTTTCAAAGCTAGCTCTTTTTTAATTTGATTTATGCTTTTTTTGTATTTATATTACAGATAATTTCAGTTGTTAAGGTTTTCATAAAAGATTATAAAGTTGCATTTTGGGGGGTAATTTATAGATATTAGTGACTAAATTATAGACTGTTTTCCGTTGGAAGAATAACCCCTAAAAGGTTAATGGGCATTTTCAGCACATCAGCAATGCAAAGAAATGGGGGAAAAACAAACAATATTTGTTCCTGTCTCCAATACATTCATATGTAGATATATTGATTCAGAACAGAGCCTATTTTTTCCTTTTCTTGCAATTTGATGACTTTGACTTCGACCCCAGACCTTCCTCTTGAGAGATTGGACAGGAAGCAAGGTCGTGCCCCCATGCTCTCTTCGGACACCCGGGTGACCAGCCAAATAGACAAACACCAGGCCCCAACATAAGACACACCATTATGCCATTGGGTCAAAGGTCATACAAAGACAGAGGTCATTTGCAGGGCTCTACAGGTAGTGTGAAAAAAACACACCAGACTCCTCTCCCTCATTGGCTCATACATCCATTTGTCAATTCTTTTTTTTCTTATTTATTTTTTTACAATAAACAAATGTGAATAAACAAAAGACGAAAATATATCGTTGATAATCCTGCATTGTGTTCCTGCTTGTTGTTTTCTAGGCCTGCCACTGTTCATTCATGTTCTCTGTATTTCAATTCTGCTGCTGGCCATTGGGCTGGCCTCAGAGAGCAGCTCACGATGGGAGCGTGGATGATTCCCACACATGAGTAGCACAGAGGAATCCGTCTCCTACTCCTCTCTTCTGCCTAACAAAAGCAGGCTTAGTGCTGTTTTCTTTTGTCATCAGTAACGCGTTTGTGTAAAGGAGGTAATGGTGCCACAAGTGCTCCAATTAAACGAGATGCAGCCCTGCTGGGAAGAAAGGGAGTTCCACTCCCTTCTCTGGACACATACCCTCTCCTCTCTCCACACACACACAGTGGCCCCTCTCAGCCCAGCCCCTGAGTCCACGCCCTAAACTCATGTTTATTCATCAGCCACTTAAAGAATGGATACGGAACTCTGACAGAACTAAATCTGAGACTTTTTTTTTTAATGATGCTAGACCTTTTTCCCTCTAAGGTTAAAAGGATCAGGGCTAAGGGGATCACAACTATTTTGGGTAACATAACTTAGTATAAGAAACCAGATGTCCCAAATCCAGATTACTCTACACTGAAATTTAGAAGATGTGCCCCCACCGATGGATATACAAGGAAAGTGGTGATGATGTTTTACAGAGATAACTAGAGTTTGTGATGAAGGAAAGAGGCTGAGGCCAGGGCCATGAAAAAAGGTGGGCTGGAGAGAGAGAAAGAGAGAGAGAGAGAGGTGAGGCCTCTCTTTCATGGCTGATGACTGACTGCCTGCCTTCAGGGTCAATCAGGATTTGATTGGCATGTCTGGTGAGGGTGGGAAAGAGTGCTGAGGGCGAGGGTTTTAAGAATAGGCGCCATACAATGTTTGGTCCTATAAGGGGGCCAGGGCGACGCTCATTAATGACAAAGAACATACCAAGAACTGCATGTTGTGGTGAACTAAGATTAGTGTGTTCTGTGCACAGAATTAAAACATTTAGGGATTCGCTTGAAATGCTGGACTTTAAAGCAAGGCCAAATAACAGCTTATCATTTAGTTGTTAGTATTCATTTTGGATTCAATAAGAAACGCGTCTTTATGGTGCAAATAAAGTCTTCCCCCTCGTTTACCAAGTGTAGGAAGGCAAGTGTACAACAACAAATTGTCAGAGTTTACCACCGTCTTAAAAAGCCTCAGCGAGTTAAATTTACAACCGCTCCGACACTATTGGACGACCTGCTTGGTACAGAAAAAACGTTTGGGACCGTGGGTTTACAATCTCATAAAGAAACCAATAAAAAACCTGCTAAAACCACTCAGAAGTCTGTAAAGGGGTTTATAAACGCTTTCCCTCTCCTCCCATCCCAGCTCTCCTCGTCCTCTTTCCTCTCATTCACTATCCCTCGTCATCAGCGTTTTACGCAGTCTCCCTCCAGTCTTACCCACGCGTTTCCCTGGTAAGCACTGTTGGTAAATACAGTAAAGACATGATCGAAGGATGGGACATTTAAATGCCAGGAAGTAGTCTAAAGCAGGCCCACTAACACATCCGATCACCCTCTGTTGCGGCCCGCTGACCAGCGCTGCTGCCCTGCGCATCCCAGGCCTCAGCAAGCCTCCCCAGGTCACTAACTGCCCACAGAGGCTGCTTAAGTGTCCCTGTCGGACCACAGAGGAGAGGAACAGCAGATTAACCATGATCCTATCCGCTCACGGCCGGCCCCTTCATACGCTCCGTTACACCGCCATTTAAAAGGAGGACGGAACATTCAATTCAAGGCCATCGTATGAATCCCAGACCCAGAGACAAGAACAGACCTTTCAGTCCGCCCACCGAAAAGGCCCTTTCCTGCAACCTCTAATTCTGGTTGCTAAGGACTCCTGGGTTCAATGGCAGCCTCCTGTTGTGAGGGGACAATGCCTCTCAGTCAGCCAGCTATGGTTGCTAGGGGAAGAAAAATGTATGGGGAGGAACGGGACTGCCGTTGTTCCAGACAAAATGTCTCTCTTAAGGCAGGCGGGATCTGGTGATTGACAGGTGGCTACACGCTCCAGTGCGGATCACCCAGGAGGTCTGGGGCCTTCGGTCTACATCTAGTTGTGTGTGTGTGTGTGTGTGTGTGTGTGTGTGTGTGTGTGTGTGTGTGTGTGTGTGTGTGTGTGTGTGTGTGTGTGTGTGTGTGTGTGTGTGTGTGTGTGTGTGTGTGTGTGTGTTAGCATGCGCGCACACGCACACTAAGGAGTACAGGAGGAGTTATTGTTCAGTTAACGTTCAGCAAGATATGCAGGATGTGGAAATGGGTAGGACATGGATTTAAATTTAAGGCATGGCACCATCTCTCTGTGGGCACCAATAGGGGGAGCTCTTCTCTTTGTCGGTCTTCTCAGATGCCAATCGTAGCTCCACTGGTTTTAGGATCTACATCAGTGACAGAGCTCCACCTGCATTTCTGTGATAGCTTTAACACCATTACCAAATGTATCTATATGAATGTGTAAATAAAAGGCAACTTTGTTGAAATAAGTTGTAATAGCAACATTTGGAACTCAACTAAATAATGTGTATGTTATTGTGGAACATTTGTTATCTATTTCAGAAAGCCCTAATACCTTTGGATTGTTTTGCCTGTGTGTCTAAAGGCTGAACTTCTATTTGTCTACGTCTCTTTTGTTTTCGTCCTGTCTGGGAAACAGCACACAGCCAGCACCCAGGCGGCCCCCAGACTGTTCTCTTAGGCCCTGGGGGTGAGGAGAGATAGACAGTGGATGGGCTAGAGATCTCGGGGTGCCCCTCACCCCCACACCCAACAGATGTCTGGGACTGTCTGAGCCCTGCTCTCCCAGACAGAAAAGACTTCTACCCCCATGCTACACCCCAAACCCAACCCCCATACCCTTGACCTTGACCTCCTGTCACCATGGCCCCCTCCAGACAGTCTTGGGTCGGAGGTCAACACAGCGGTCACACATCAGTTACGGCTCATGTCCCCTGCGTGCACTGATGTCAATGCTGAATGGTAATCACCCTCGGAGTCTGCCTGTTGGAATGTGCCTCTAAATTCCTGTGGAGATGCTTTCAAAAAATTCAGGTTGATTCTTAGTAACTTATTACTTTATCAGCCCTGTAATTTACATATCTACCTTAATTCCATGATTTCTCTCCCCAAAGACCATTTGCAGATAGAATATTAAGGAATGGTTATCTGTGTAAAATTGACAGAATAATTAAAGAAAACGTCAAAGAATTACACCTGGCCAATGGGATCTTAACTGCGTTGTATAGGTAATATGTTATAGTTTGCATGTGTGCATTACTAAAAAACTGTTTTATGGCAGAACCTATTGTTAAAATGTTATCAGCAAAATAATATAATACACCAAAGCACAAATCATTATTCCTTATTTTAACAATCGTCAGTGATCAAGAAATCAATCAAGAAATCATCCCTAATGGTCATTCAGTACAGTGATGATATGAAAAACCTTTTGCCTTTTACCTTTGACTGCCGAGTCATACTTCCTTCAGCCAATCACTGCAGACCTGGTGCTATGTCATCGCTAATCCCCAAGATGGGGACTGGCTTCAATGTAACTGGCTCATCTGCAAAAAAAGCCAATCAACAGAATATGTTGCTAGCGCTCTTACGTTCGGTATTACCCCCTGACTGAGAGCATGCGCAGGAGCATTATTGCTAAATGTTAGTATCACTGTTAACTCTCTTTCTCTCTTTTTCTTTTTTCTCCCTTTCCCAGTTTAACCACACCATATTCTACTCGCTATTAAAATCAAGTTTACAAAACTAATTTCAGGAACTGCCATATGACAACTTGTTTGCACCTTGTATCCATGGTAGTCTGGTTGAAGAAGATGCTGCAAAATGTTAGTAATGCAATAGGAAGCTCTTTTATTTTGGGATATTGCACATTTACCATTCTTTTGTTTTCCACACTTTTGTTACCCTTTATTTATTTATTTATTTTCATTTTTTTGCAGTATAGGATGCATTTGAACAATAATTTAATTCAATTTATAAATACCAAGAACAGAATGACTTATCTTTAAAACCAACTTTTGTGTACAGCTTGCAATATTACTATATCACAACATTAAGAGCTGTTCCAATAATTTCCATAAATTGAGTTTAACTCAGATTCGGGGTGCCTGTAGCCTATTTCCAAAATATCATTAAAAAGTATAGATTATTCTGAAACATTAATATCCAGTGACATGCACGCAAAACATTATACACATAAATTAAATACACTTTAAAAATTAAATAGTTCTATTTTAATTTAAACAGAAAAAAGGGTTGTTTTTTAAAGCTGTAATTATATGTAGCCTAACGAAATCAGGCCTTTCTTTGATCTTTTCCAGGTGTACCTCAACCATGTTCATTCACTATTTTGCCTTT
This sequence comes from Galaxias olidus, assembly GCA_026901105.3. NCBI lineage: Eukaryota > Metazoa > Chordata > Actinopteri > Galaxiiformes > Galaxiidae > Galaxias > Galaxias olidus. Next base: position 140,939 of record JAPMUY010000565.1, on the reverse strand, counting down.
CAAATAAATGTATTTATATTTACAGTTAGTTCTAGTAAAATGAAGGCCAGCAAAGGACAGTTAGAATGGCTGGACACCATGTCTATCAACGTTTTTGCACTATAGCCTAAAAATGTTTTAAATAATTTTTGTCTATTCAATGCTTTTTTATGCATATTTTTTCAACTAGGATATTGGATATAGTAAATTGTTTATTTGTTATGAATCACCGTATGACAGGGTCTTACAAGTCTCTTACATAAACAGATAACTGTTAATTTTTATTTTGTTCTGGGAAGAATGCCAAACGTCGCTTAAGGTAGCCTACCGTCTTCAGAAAGCCTTCATAAAAGGCGAATTAATTAATTAAGTGCAGAGATAATCCCCTGAGTCTGCGTAGTAGCAGCAGAGAGGCAAAAAAACAAAAATATGTGTATTTACCGTTGGTGAAACCAAACCAATACCTGCCTTGAAAACGACAACGTTAATGGAAATGTTTATGCACTTTTGAAGCAATCTAGACTGAGCATGCCAAACCTTTGAGCAATTATTAATATGTCAAAACAACTTTATTAAGTCAGGCGAATGCATATAAACGTAATACAGGTGTTCAAGAATATGTCAAACTTTGAAAAAGTCTGAGTGCACTCTTGGCGCTGTCCTTTCAGCACTAAAGCTGCTAAGCAATTTCCCGCTTCCGTAATTTGCATAAATATCAAACCAAGCTTTAAATTAAAAAAATATCTCAAGAAATCACTAAAACCATGGCATCACAACTAATATACAATGAACCTACATTTTTCATCACGTTCAAGTACAGCCTATTCAGCGGTTCATCTGATTATTTTTATTAATTTATTTGGTGTTCAACTGAATTTTCCCGCTTTTTTACACCATTCTCAGAATTCGCACCATTGAAGAGAGAACAATTACCTAATCAGCTCATCAGGAACCAACTGATTATAAGGGGACCCAGTCTCTTTAGAATGAGGGAATGGGTCCCTCTGTTGTCTGCTACAAGCTTCTCTTACTTCCACAAGTGTAGAGGCCCACGCGGGGGGTGGGCTGCTGCCTTAAACAAACTTCTAGTCTGACTCTGAAGCAATGGGCAGGGGGCCCAGCCTGGGGTTGGGACTGGGAGGGGATTCTAGGATACATTAAATCAGCCTGCTGATTAGGAGTTTAGGCATGGCTTGAGCCTGACAGGGACATTGGGCAGCCTTTGAGTGATTCACATCCTGGGAGAAAGGTCATTAGGTCAGAGAAGTTCACAGGCTCCATTTCTATTCGTATGCTAAAGAATCATGTATGTGCGGAGTCTAATGCTGCCATTAGACTGGGAAACCATGAACAATTCCTGCAAACTTTCCCCGCCAGTATATATATATTCAACTTGGAGGACTCTTAAACTCAATCAGAGACCCCAGGTATTTACCCTGATGGGTTGGAAATGTTCATAAAATAGCATCTTAGTTCATCTTTAAACTAATGATCCATTGCATTTTTTTTTCACTTCAAAACATTTCAGAAAAACGAAAACGTGTGAATATGTAAGATCAGTTGTACAGTTCTCAACATTTGAAATGATAGATAACATTTCAAACCAACACTTTCTGAAAACAACATTTCGTGTTTTTAAATTATTTAATAATTTTATTTAAAGGTTTGTTTTAAATTTGTGCTGAATATATTTTATTTATAGTTAAATTGTATAGTATGTGTTAACTTCCTGACATTACCAACTTCCTTGCGCTGTTGCTGGTTCATCCTGAGCTAATGGTCACCGGGGAATAGCGGGAAATAGCTACTTCATTACTGGCCCTTGACCTTTGGCTTTGACTCAGGACCCCGACACCTCTCTGGCCCTCTTTATTGTCCTCTGGGGGACTGTCCAGACAGCAACCTCTTGCCCTCAGTCCCAACAGAGGTTTTTCCAACAGGTCCTTGACCCTCTTCCACACTTTGACCTCATGAAATAGCACTCTTCAAACAATTGACAAGGAAATAAATAAACAAGGGCAAACTGCTACTACTCACTGTCTGTTGAGCATCGCTGACACTGATGGTGTGTGTGTGTGTGTGTGTGTGTGTGTGTGTGTGTGTGTGTGTGTGTGGGTGTAGGCGTGTATTCACATATGTATATATATTAATATCTAATATCTAATATATTTATTTTTAAAAATATGTATATAATAAACACATAGTGGGAGAAATAGAATGGTTGAGAGAGAGAGAGAGAGAGAGAGAGAGAGAGAGATGGGGGGGGGTGTAATTAAGCATCTGAGTGGTCTATGTGGTCTTTTTTATTATATGCCTGCAGAGGGTCTAAATAACTGCTATAGGGGCAAGTGGATCTAGATTTTCAGCCACTTTATATCTACAAGCGTGGAAACGCACATTTATTTCACATATTTTTTAAATGTATTTTTGCTAGCTTTATTTTTTTTAGGAAGGATATACCTCACTAGTATTTAAGTTTCACATGGCCTTATTTACGTTGTGTATATGTAAATTCGTTTTTGCCACCCTTTTTGACAATAGGATGTATCCGCCCAAAATATTCTGAAATAATCCCTTCTTGACCTATAACTTGTTTCCATCTGTTGTTGACTCTGGCCATCAGATCAGACTTCCTTTGATTGAGGTCAAGGGTGAGGGATAAGATTCCATCGGATTCTCGTTTGACCCAAACGCTAATCCTAACCTGATTTATTGTCAAACCAAATAGGTCCTACGGAGAAAATCTTTCCATACCTTTTTACATATTATAGGTTTTATTAATGTTTATTTGCTTGCATTTATTGTGTGCTAATTGCTAATGGTAAAAAAGCAGAAACCTTAAAGAAATTATGAACTCACTTTTAGTTTGTGTATAAATTCAACTGCGCACGCATGCCTTACTTTGAACGTCTTCTGACGTTTCCAACAGAGGCGTGTGCCTGATAATTATCGTTCCCAGTAGGAACTTCCCACACGTGAAAAAGGATGGGGGGAATTCAGTGCACTTCCTATTTTCTGGTCCTCACACCGCTGCCTTTCACCAGCTAATTAAAACTTAATAGCAGCTGGCGGTAAAGGGTCACCGTTAGACACGTTCTCACACGTTTCTCACACATTTCCTTCTGAACATGTGAAAAACACGGTGAAATAAAAAATGTATTAGCCATATTTGCCTTTATTTCAGTTATATCGAAACAAGAGGGGAAAACAGACAATTAACATGTTTTTCTACGAAGTGTCCATAGAATACAAATAATAAAAACATTTTTTTACATTGATCGCATTTAAGCATTATTGCCCTACCCAAAATACATTTCTATGGATAAATCGAAGTAATTGTTTGCAATTAAACTGGCTATCACTGTCATTCAAACGGCTTTAACTTAAAAATATATTTATTTATTTGCAGTAAAAACACAACACTTTTTGTTACTTTTTGTCCTTTTATTTAAATATGTTTTATTTTCGGACAATACAGTACCAGCATAAAAAAATCATAGCTCATTATTTCTACCACCCACAACACCAAACTCAATGCTAATTTGCCATATCATGACTCAAATTTAATACATACATATTAACAAACCGGCAAGAACTAGATGCAATATAAGCCCAATGCAAAATCGAACGAATCGATCTTTAAAACTCAGGATACTTCAAAGACAATGACTATTGCTGGCTAAACATACGTAAAAACTGTGTCAGTCGAAAGGTGGCTATTCAAATAGTAGCTTAGCTTTATATAGTTGCTGTAACAGTTGATCAAAAACTATTTATCTATTACAATATTTGTTGCTATTGCAACATAAGTAATGTTTGTATTACTTATTCATTTAAATATGTATTAAAACACATTTTGGGATATTTTAACACATCTGGGAGTTTTCTCCTGCACATTTTTTTTTGGTATTACACAAATGTGTCTCTCTGTTCATCCACGAGTCTCTTCAGTAGCTTGGCGTTTGTTGCTCTAAATTGTCAGTTGCTGGGGACTGCTCCATGTTCTCAATATGCAAGCAGGTTCACCAATAGTGTGTACAGCATCAGAGATCTGGCCACCTCCACTCCTGAAAAAATTATAATAAAGAGAAACCACAATTAGCAGCAGAAAGAAACTTTGATTAAGAAGAAAATAAATTTTTGTTGCTAATATAACCCAACATTAGCTGCAACCATGATAGTAATATAACAATTTAAATGATATACTTGAATTTAAGTACAAAATATTTTAATTGTGCCCAAAAACATAATCTTTTCTTTTTATCTTTATTTTTAAACATGTAGTACATTTAAAAGTATTGTTTTTTCATTACAATGCACTGATCTTATATTTGGATGCCAACCACTGAAGAAAACCAAAATGGTTTTCTAACAGAACACAATATAATCTATTCGATTAAATATACACAGTAGCCAACGATTGTATAAAGGAAAACACTATTTTCTCCACTCTGCAAATAGGTCTCAATGCACTGCATGCTGTTCTGCTCTTCCATTTTCAGGCAGTATGCATGTAGGCATCCTTGAGGCTTTTATCTCCACAGGGAACTAGTCCAAACTCTTTCTCTGTCAATTTTCACCCACTCCCCAATTCAGCCAGCCCCTTTCTCCCACTAGCCCCACAATGCAGGATTTGTCCCCGTTCCCTTTGTCCACCTCTGATATCTCTTTTGGACTGCTCCCTCTCTGCAGACAGCATGCAGCGTATGCAAATACAGACCCTTTTATGCCAGGTCCCCCTCCCTTGAATGAATACAACCTCAAACGAGAAGAAACTTGCACACAATTAGGAACGTTTGAAACACAGCCCATCCATGCACTTGTATTTGGAGATAAACTTTGGCATAAATTAAAACGAACACTGCCGATACAAATTAAATGCACACATGCTTTCATGCAAATTCATAAGCTTGCACACACACACACACGCACGCACACACACACACACACACACACACACACACACACACACACACACACACACACACACACACACACACACACACACACACACACACACACACACACACACACAACACAAACATACACACACAGGGGCTATAGTGCTACACAGTTAGCTTAAAATTAAATATGTACTAAAACGTTTGCTCTATGTACAAGCTATTCTATTCTTCTTTGCTTAGCATACATGCATATTTCCTCTATGCAGGCACAGAGGTAGGGTTCTGGGAAACTCTTCGGTGCTGATATCACTGTAGACTTGAGTTAAGAAGTTGTCTAGACATGGTCCAAAAGGGTAGGGTTAGGGGTGTGCACATCTACATAGAGCCAGACTAAGGGGTGGGGTGGGGCGTAATTGGGTGTGTGGGGGTTTTGGGTTGAGGGAACTAGAATTATGGTGGTGGTGGTGTCTGTTGGTTTGGGGTTGGGGGGGGGGGGGGGTGTGGAAGGATAGACTGGAGAGTTATGGTAAAGAGGTGTCTGATGAACATAAAGCACTCCTTCTGAGCTAACATTCCCAAGCTCTGGGGCCTGTGCCATCTGTTTGTGGGGGGTTGGCTGGGCTGATGTGTCTTGGACAGCTCTGACAGTTCGGCCTTTTCATTGGTACATTGCTAAGCTAGCCAGCCTCCTTCTCCTGGCAACCTCAAGGGGGTCAAAGGGCGACTGCCCCCTCCCGCCCCCCGTCCCTTGTCAGTGCAGCAGGGTGGCCAAAGACTGGCCAGAGGAACAGGGACTGTCTGCAACCATGAACTTGAGCTTGACCGGTTTAGTTCGATTCATGGCAGCCTCTTCATTGTCCTACTTAATGACAGGAAGTCCTCACATTTCTTTCTTCTCCTAATTGTATCAGTAACAAAACAAACCCCCCAAAAATATATATATTTGCAGTATGTGAAAAATGCCTGAATGGTTGTCAGTAGGCGGACGCAGAGGGGACGCAGAGACACCCTCCTCTAATAATCCTGATGAGTTCTGTACAGTTCACGAGAGATAAAGACAACAATACTCAAAAAGAGGTCACATAGAACACCCCTCAGGCTTCCCGTCTCCCAAAACCTCATCTTCTCCCGGTGCGATTAAACCAGACTTGTGTATTAAAGGCTCAGTCCCCTAATTCTCCAAACTACTTTCGTTGGAGCGTGGAGGACTCCCCGCATGTCGAGTCCTCAGCAGACAAATATAATCTGAAAAGCCTGGGACATGGAAACTTCTCTGTCCTTCCTATAAAGACACTTAAACACCGGGGCTTTGTAGTAGATTAGTCTCGGCCAAAGTTGAATTAAGGAACCCTGATGAGGCTCTCCTGACCCACTTTGGACCTTATCCAAGACTATGGGCAGTCTTAGCCAGGCTTTATGTGTATTACAGTAGAGCCGTTGGGACATTAAATGTGCCCCACACAGCGCAAGGGGAATCCTAAGAGGTAACCAAGGAGCTATTTTTGTTTTCTATTACTGTGTTAACTTATTTTGTTGGGCTGGGGACCACACGTACCGTACTGAAAACTGTCTTACTCCCTTGTATCAAAATAATAATATCGTGGATTATTTCATATGTGACAATATTGATACATATAATATGGCATTTGTGCCACTGCTTGACTATTTTTTCAAATGTTCCGTTATGAAGAGGACGAAAGCATTCTTTGTCATACTAACAGCCATGCGTCAAGCTACAGTAGATTTTTTGGATAATTAACCAGTGTATTTAGAATAAGCAGGTGTGTCGTTATCTGAAATATCTTATCTGTAACTTGTGAGAAAGGGGAATCTTTTTTATTCTAAAGATCGTGGTATCATCATGTCTTTAAGCCACTGAACTCTCTGTCTCTGCCTCATCATAGATTGAATTGCGGGCCGTGAAACGCTGATACTGGGCCTAAGAAGATTATTTCAGTCCTCCTCTTAAAAACTTTAACCTGGGTGATGACTCAAAATCAAATTAATAACACGTTTTTAATTATTCAGCTTTTTTTGGGTAATCCTTACAAACATAAATTTTCCCTGCACATTATGTATGTGTATATGTGTGGTGAACAGGGATATCTTGAACACGTTCACCGTGTATCTAAAGAAAAACAAGGCCCCTCCTATTAAATGAAAAATATGTAATGAGTCGACAGCCACGTTTCTCATGTTAATGGTGCCTGCAGCATCAGGCAAGCGCTAACTGTAGCTAGCTTCGGCTCTACAAGTACGCACACACAGTGCTGTACGACTAGGATCTCAAACATGGCTACCTGTGTCACATGTCCAACTCCTCTCCTTGGTCACGTTCTTGTCTCAAATGTTCTTCTGTCCAAAAATCAATCTTACAGTTTTATTCCTTCAACATTTCTCTTTGTTTTAGCATGTTTTTTTTTCCATTCAAAACCTTCTGTCTTGTATACCGATTCCTTTGTTAGGCCTAACAAAGAAATACCCCCCAAAGGAAAATGTATTGAGACTAAAATAATTTCTTCTTGTCTTTTACTTATTATTTAGACTTTTATTTTACATATGTGTTTAGCAATGTTCCTTAGATGGATTCTTTTTTTTAAACAAAGCAATTACGCAAAGACAGACAGCGACACATCTTTCATATGAAAAGACTGGCGCTAGCCACATGGGCCTTGCAGTTTGCCCAGGCGAACGTCTAGTATGTGGTCAATTAATAATCATTATCTTCTAGTTATGTCATTCAGCAGGCTAGACACACCTCATGCTGAGTCATTCCGTAATGGTTCCCTATACAGCTGAATGACCAGCTAAAACCTAATTACACAAATAATTTCATATACCTTATCAGAACAAAAAATATGAAATAAATTGAGCGTCTCAAATCTTATAGATTGTGATTGTATAATGGTAATATAATGATGAAAGTAATATGTCGTCCTCTGAAATTCATACAGGCTGTGACTTATACATACTCATGTGTATGGCTGCATCTATGATGTGGGTAAACTCCCGCTGATTGAGCAGAGGAAGGCCCACAGCATCTCCATCCCTTTCAGACATACAGAGGAGGCTGAACAGACTAATAATCAGGTGGCACTCCAAGTGTCTGAACCAACCCCCCCCTTCCCCCCACGGATCCCATGCCCATATCAAGCACATGCACACATGTACACACATTAAACCCCGTCGTTCACAGGACCCTGCTGATCTTCGCGACAGCCTAATGTCCCAGGCATCTGCTTATGTCTAGTCTGGAGGGCCTTTCCCACCCTGCCCCCCCCGGCCCAGGCTTGCGGCCGCACCAGCTCCCACAATGGTGGGAAAGCAGGCCTTTTGGGAAGGTGGGGGTGGAGATCGAGCCACTATTGAGGAAGGGGAGAGTGGGACTGAATGATAATGTGAAAACGCAGCGCTCTCTGTTCATTAACACGCGCGGGCTGCAGCTGCACATGTTGGCCCAGAACACACACACTCACGTGTCTCCTTTTTTGTTTTTTTTCTCAGGTTGCTGCCAGAACCGACGACAGGGGAACAGGACGGCATTTAGTCTACACTCAAGCCCGCTTTGTGTGTGTGTGTATGTGTGTGTGTCTGTGTGTGTGGGAGAGAGGTTGTGTGTGTGCATTTGCACATTTGATGAAGCTACCTCTGCTCACACTCAACGATAAAATTTACACTGTCATGGTGTATACATGCAAAAATTATTTGACCATCTTAAAAAAAAATTGGGCTGTAGACTTTTTTGTGCTGCATCTTTAAAAGTTTTTACATTCTTAGCTTTTTATGAAAATATATTTTCTTAACTGAATTAGATTACTGTATGAGATTAATTATACAAACAGTCATTGATGAAGACAGACCAAATAGTGGAATCGCCAGCAGAAAAAGTATATCTTGCAGTAACCTACAGTATGATAGTAATACCAGTAATATTTTCTGATTATAATATATTTATATTAAAGGACAATGGTACTGATGATGGTCCTGCAATAGTACTGATCAAATGATCTTGGATTTGTAATTTCTCATCTTTATTTTAACAAAAGGATTCATGAACATATCAGGTCATACTTTTTATCTAACATGTACACTAAAAACCTGTAATAAGAACAACTTAACATTCAACTCTCACCAGCCACATTGGGGATCTAGCTCTCTAAGGCTTAGAATCTCACCATCTTGTACCAATACCTCCCACGTAAACCGTAACACAAAGCCGGTTAGAATAATTTTCCCTAATTAAGGCATTTTTGAGAAAGATAAACAGAATCAGAGAGTCTGAACATCGTTTTTATTTTTATTTTTTACTTACATCTGATCGTTTTATGTGCTATTGCTGAACGTGGAGCACAGGCGGCATGGGGGAGTAAAAAGGCACCATGACAAGAGAAAATGGCAGGCTTTCCTTCAATTTGGTGCCAGCTCATTAATTTTGTTTGCCACCCAGCCCCCTCCTTGCCGTCACCCTTTTACTGCTAATTAGTAATAGCAGATAGAGTGAAGGAGAAGGGAGGCCATGTGTGACTGAGGAGGAAATGGAAAGCCCTTTTCCACCCCCTACCCCCTGCCACTGATAACACCTCCCCCCACTGCTTGGTACCCAACAGAGAACCCTGATGCAACTCACCTCGTGTGCCAGCCCAGCCATCTTAGGTGCCGCGGCAACATCCCTCAAGATGGCTACTCTGAAAGCGCCCATACTCCCGGGATCCGGCCGGGTCTTTGTTCGCCTCGCGGCATGGGCAAGGTGCCCTCTTGTTCCGCCGTTGGCAAGGCAGATGGCATTAGAGCCTCCCGGATGAATGGCTGGGACTGAGAACGGGGCGTCAATTCCGGACCATATTTTTTTCCTCCTTGTCTTTTTTGTTTTATTTTGTTTTTTTGTAGATGGTGCTGGCCCTTCCCCTTGAGTCATCTATGGTGAAAGGGAAGCCTAAAGAACCAGGTGGAGAAGTAAAGACAACAGTAAAACACTTTAAACAAATGCCTTTTATCGGATAGCTAATATCAAAATGATACAAAACAGCGGAATACAACTTAATATGTACACCGATGTCTGTTTCTTTCCTGGAAACTCTCTATTGCTCCCAATCTCTTTCACACACACACACACACACACACACACACACACACACACACACACACACACACACACACACACACACACACACACACACACACACACACACGCCTTGATTCTAATTTAGATAAATCTTTCCACAACAAATTCATTTATACACATTTTTTCTGGATAAACAACAATGCTTATTCACCCTGATCTTGTTTATTGTTATTTCCAAAAATCCCCATGTGAATCGAAGCAATTAGCCATACCTAGTATGAGTATGCTCTGTTTCTGATGCTAACTGAATTATTGAAAAATAGTTGATCTTCAGTGGTGTATGAGGTTTTCAATCTGTTTGGCATTCTCTAAACCAGAAATATAGTAAACTATATGTTAAGTGCAAAGTTAGAGAGGTTAAGATTGTCTTCTTAAGGAGCACAACATATTGGCATGATTATCAAAACAATTTAGACTCCAAACATTACTATAAACCACAGTCAGCAAGTGTCTTTCATGTCTTGCTTACTTAAAATGGACACTCAGCTTAGTTTCAGTTAAACTAGTATGGCTATTTGTGATACAAGTACACAGCATGGCATATCCTGGAATTGTAATCCAAACATTTGAGTTTCATTTTATATTCAAACAAAAATATTTCATTTTGTATAGGAGATTTAATCTGGATTACAAAGGTACGAGAAAGAATACATTCGTACACAATTTGACCGAAAACGTGGCAGAAGTGAGAAGACGACGTAGGAGCGCGCCCTCTCCCCAGTGGACAACCTGTTTAACATTCAGCACCATATTCTAGAGGCCCGAATGGACAGCTCCCAGTGCAGGAAGCCTAAACGGATATCTTCTAAGGAAAAGCTACTTGATTGGTTCAGTTCTATTTAATTAATTTAGGCCAAGCCAACCGAATTCAGATGTTAAGCCTATAGACCTACGGTGACACAAAGTACCTTAGGCCTTTAGGCCTATGCTATGCTTGGTCAATAAGCACGTGTAGCCTATAGCAAATTATGGATATACTTAACAGTAAAAGGCAAACACATTTAAAAGCTATTTCTTTATTAAAGTATAAAGATAGGCCTACTTTCTTACCTTTTGGCGATATAGTCGTTCATCTTGTGTGCATAACGTTTGACCCTCCCGTTGCGTCCGGTGAACATTGTGAAAGTCGTTTTTACTTTCGGTTATCTAGCTTTATGACAGGTGTTTAAAACTCATACAGCTAGATAACCAAAGACAAAACAGACTTCTTTATAGGGGACGCAAGATGCATTTGGGATGGCGGGAATCTCCAACACAACTCTAGGATGAAACAACGGTTCATTAAAATAAGCCTATTAATTAACAACAGCAGAGGGAGTTCCGTTTGCAAACATAGCCTAATTCATTGATCTGCAGTGGTTGCAGACATAATAACAACAGTATACATTTCAAAACGAGGTGAACAAGCTAAATTGTTGACATTAAGATGGCCAGAATGTTTACTCCTCTAGCCGATATACATGGCCTCCATCTTGTGCATGCTTGGACAGCATGGGTTTAATATTGAACCGTTATGCGGGGGTATTATAACCAGTTTATCGGTCATTAGGTCTGACGGAACTGCAGATATTGCAAATAACATCCAGCCTTTTTATGACACAAAATGTTGGTCTTAATTTCCCTTTTATGAAATGCATGTATTGTCAAAAAATATTTTTTTATTAAAAACGTAACCTATTTTTGCCTCTTAGACCAAACTATGAATTAAGAACATGCATTATTCTGTACAACATCTATTCCTATATTTGGGTATACTTGTCATGCCACGTGGGCATTTTTGACTAAAGAGCCAACACGCTTATAGGTTGTATACACCCATTTAATTTGAAGTCCAAATAAATAATTTATTGAAACCTTCTGCTTTTTATGAATTAGAACTTGTTTTATTTGTTTGCATCATCTATTTTTACAAATGAATTGACCTGCAATAAACATACACTTTCGGTCAGCCTCTGACAATAGGCCTATCAAACTTGTTGAGGTTAAGTCAATATGTGTGTTTAACAATCGAGATACTCAGACAAATCTTTTCCTGTTGTGTTGATGTGTCGCTGTTTCGATACGTCAAAAGCGATATTGCAGCCCCCATTAACAACAATACATTATCATTTAAATCTGTAAATGTAACCTAGTTATGAAGATTGAACTGCCGTTGTGATGTGTTCCTTAAAGCTTAAAATGACCCAAGGCGTCATATAGGCTAAGGGAGGCTCATATAAGGGAAATAAAAACGGAGAAGTTATTAACCCTTGAGCAAAAGATCCAATATGATATACATGTGTAAACATGCATAGGTGGACACACATGAAACTAAGCATATGACTTCTAGCTGCATTATAGTCTTGGTGAAATCAGCATAGGGCTATACTTCGGTGTGAGTTGATAATGACCTATATTTCTAAAGGCAATAAATATTTCAAACTGTCACCTGTTATCATATACTATGACTAAAAACCTTCATACATTTGTTATGCAACTTCAGAAATGGTAATTGGATATTATATTTTATATTGGCCTTATATAAAAGTCATACCATGCACGATCCCAGTGTGTTTTTTTCGTCCACAATACACAAGTGCATTTTAACGACAAGCTCAAATTATCAAAAATGGCTATAGATTTTTCAAAGTACAATATTTGATTAATCATTTGACAAGCATTTTTGGATACTCAACACCTTCAATGGTTTCAGACATTAGAACAAATATCTCGTTGAAAGGCACAATTTAAACATTTGCCAGGACATTGTTTTCTCTTATTTTACCTGTGGAGTTGTTAGGTCCGACACGTGTAGACAGTGTACACAAATGTATCTACTCTCCCGTTGTAGAAAATAAGCCAGTCGCGCTCTTGCATCGGCCCTAGAGAATATGGATTCTTCTTAATAGGTCCTTTCCTTTCGCTAGTCGTGCAAGGTCTAAGCATCTCAGCCCCTGTGCGCTTCCTCTAGTGACAATTTCGCCTGCAGTGACGTCATTTCAGGAGCGGGTTGCTGTATGACCAATCGCAGAATCCGTGAGGACCAATGGTCGTGCGCATGTGTTGATGTACTGAAGTTTACAAGGGATGAAGGGTTAGGTCTTTTTTAAATTTATTAACACCTTTTGAACCTCTTCAAGCAGGAAACTTGCATTTGAATGATTCCACCAAATCAAACTTACCGAGTATTCCCAAAAAAGGCAAAATAATAAAATGATTTACAGAACAAAAAGCAACAATTTAAAAACGATCCACAAACATTTTTGCGTTTATGAAGTGCCTGTAGGCCTAGTTTAAATCTAACGTTAATGGTGCGTAAAGTGTAGTCCGAGAGGGCTTGTTCGAATGTTCGACAAGGATTTCTTTAATTGGTTATGTTTCTCTGTTGAATTGCATGCACTAAGTACAGAAGCCTATATGGTTTTTGGTGATAATATCATAAACATAAAAAATTA
>JAPMUY010000565.1:0-125000 GCA_026901105.3 Galaxias olidus | reverse complement strand
TCTGCCAGTCACATTCTGATGGACACACACAATCCACACAAGCAAAATATTAGTGCTACAACTAATGTGATCTGAAGAGGGGGTAAATTCGTAGCTGTTGTTAACTGTACCAATGGCATGTTTTCTGGTTCAACGTCAGCTGTAATGTGCAAAATAATTAGGAATGTAAGCCTACCATGTGCATACATTGTAAATAACTTGTCTCAGATCCCAGGCCTGGCTAAGAAATGCAGCTTGCTAAAAACTGATGATCATCTGCCTATGATAGCTTGACTATGTGTATAAGGGAATGTTATTTCTGTGCCCTGCCCTTAGCAATGAATCTGTGCCATATTTTGACAAAAAATAACAATGTAAAATTATTTGTAAAATCAAATAACACATTTGACATGTATGCGTGTTTTTGAAAAGAGTGAGTTTGCCTTCTTACCTTGACAGACCAGAAGTCGAAGGAAAGTAGTGTAATGATCAAAACGAAAGAAGAGGCAAAGTTCTTTGTGAACCAATCAGATAGTAGATAGCTTACAATAGCGGAGACTCGGAAGAACAGGTGAAAAAAAGAGGCCAAAGGATGTCTGAAATCACATGTATTTAAATTACATAAATGATTTGTAAACATCAGTCAATTTATTCTTAAATCTGTAGTTTTTCTGCAGTTTGGTGAGTCAAGATGAACGGATGCAATGTTTTGTTGGTTCCTATACTTGCTTGGATGTACAGTATAACAAGAGACATAAAAGATAACATGGTCCATATCACAAACAGACATGCGTATTTCAGTTACGTCCTCCTTTCATATGCTTCTGTGAGAGGGCGGGGATTGCTTTTTCATATACTTAAGAAAAGAACGTAGACACGATAAGATAAAAGGATTCGGCGAGCATTGAACGGTGTACGGCAAAGGATTGGGGCAAAATCAAGGGTGCAGGCTGCATTAAATAACAAAAAGATAGTATGACAGTTAGGTTATACAATTTTAAATTGCAGCTCGCTATTTCTATTACGTTGCTTTACCGTATAGTAGCGCTCCTGCGCGCTCTCTCCTCCTCCTCATCAGTACCAAAATCCAGCTCCACATCCTCAGTATCATCCGGCATCGTCTGCATTTAAATAAAGATAACCGACTCTATAGCCCCCAACTCTTCAGATATAATACAGTAGTCAAAATAATACATTGCCTACAAGTTTTTTTTTTTAAGAATTGTCTATGTGTATGTTTGAAATATCAAAAGCATCATCGATCTTGTAGACCTAGAATAATCCACGTGTCACAGCCATACAGGTCCGACATTCTCCTGTTTTCGCATAACCCGTCCGTATCATTGAATTAAGTAGCCTACATTCAGTTAATGTCCAACCCTGTCCAACCATGAAATGAAATGGAAACGACTTTATTGATCTAAAAGGACATTGTAATATCATCGTTTTGCCATCAAACAAAAACACATACAAATAAAGTAATAACATACAACAATAATAAAACAACAAAAATTAAGAAAAGTTAAGTTGAGATAAAATTAAATGTAGGAGAGACTTATATATAGGCCATATTGGAATAAAATAGTTACAAAAGAAGAGGTGTACCGGTGTGTATCATCACCCGTCTTTGTAGAAATAGTTTTCTTCTGACTCGCGCAGTTTCGCAAAAAGGCAAAGCAAATCGATTTACTATGACAGTGTTTGTTTCATGGGATGTTTTCCATAAAATTTCCAAGAGCAAATTGAGAACGTAAATATCAAAAAGGTTCGACCGCGGCAGGACTCGAACCTGCAATCTTCTGATCCGAAGTCAGACGCCTTATCCATTAGGCCACGCGGCCGCACATTGATACATCTTAGAAAAGAACAATATATTATTGTGGCCACATGTGAATTGTACGGTCATCCGTGGCTGATGGTGTCGCTGAGTTTGACAGACGGTAAAGGAAGTTCTCTAAATATGACGCAGATCTAAGAAGAGAAGAAGAACTTGGGTTTACTGTTCAATGTTTGTGCTGGTGGTTGAAGCGTTATGTTGTTCTTGTGCCGGACTAGATGAGCGAAGGTAGCGGAACAACTTGTCTTGGTTTCAAACGTAAGTAACGCTACCCCCTAGCAAAATCGATAGCATTTGACCATTATTTACCGTACAATAAAATATCATAAATTACGTTAGGTAACTTAGCTACGTTTTAACTATCTAACTAATTCACGTGGTGGGCTCCAGACTTCAGAATTGGTGGCTGTCTGGAGCCCTGGCGTGTGTTGTGCCTTTTAGTTCAGTTAGATTTGTGTAACGTTAGTAGGTCTGCTGTAGCCTATGTAGCTACTTTTAGGGTTATATCGCAGCAGAACAACACAACACAGGTTATTATTTAGTTTGTAGCGAGCCTGTAGTTACTGACTGTTGCTGTCTTTCTTGCTTCAGAATCTGTAGGATGTAAGAGTAATTGACCAGTGTGCAGTTTGTATGAGGGGGATGCTGCGCCTACTACAATTCCCTTTAAGGAGACCAGTCTCTTCAGTCCAATGCACATGGCACTCCACCCAGCCCCACCCCATTCAGGGTCGGGGTTCCCTGGACACCCGCCTAAACCCCCTCAACATCCAGATGCTATCGAGAAAGCTTCAGGAGCAGATATTCAGAGGGCAGGAGCCGGATTACAAAGAGGAGGATGTAGAGCGAAGCATAAAGCATCTCCGGAAGCACCAGCTGTGGGGGAAGGAGTCCTCATTGCTGCCTGATGTGGAGCTGAAGTTGCCCCACATGTACGGTGAGGACATCAACGGGCACTTCCATGTGCTTGCCCAGAAACAGAGCCTGCCATACCTGGATGGTGCCAGTCAGTTGCAGCAGATGCAGCTGCCGCCCATGCCCCAAGAGTGGGTGCGGAAAGTGGGCTGGACGCGCTACGGACCAGGCGGGGAGCACAGAGGAGTTGACTTCCCCGATGAGCAGGCTCTGGTGTTTGATGTGGAGGTGTGCATGATGGAAGGACACTGTCCCACGCTGGCTGTTGCTTTGTCCCCTTCTGCCTGGTGAGTGAGAAAGACACATTCCTTTACTAGTCTATTTTACCCAGCATGCTAGTGATTTCTTAGTTATTATCGATGCAGAAATAGTACTTTCACTCAATACAGCAAACATGAAACTTGTCCGAACTTTCTATGCATGCGCATCAATGAAAATCTCAAAATGTTTTACTCACCAAAATTAGCAAATGGTTAAGGTTATT
This sequence comes from Galaxias olidus, assembly GCA_026901105.3. NCBI lineage: Eukaryota > Metazoa > Chordata > Actinopteri > Galaxiiformes > Galaxiidae > Galaxias > Galaxias olidus. The sequence continues at coordinate 121,785 of JAPMUY010000565.1, read as the reverse complement.
ATTTTAGGCATTCTGTTTGTGTGCTTACCAGGTACTCGTGGTGCAGTAAAAGACTTATTGAGGAGAGGTACGCTTGGTCAAGTGATCTTACCCTGGCAGACCTCATACCACTGGAGACCCCCAGTAACACTGTACGACCACCAATGAGAGAGTGGAAGGAGAGGCTCATAGTGGGCCACAATGTCAGCTTTGACCGCGGATACATCAAGGAGCAATACATGCTAAAGGTCAGTTAGAAAAGATCACCTAAAATATATTTTAGTATTCTTATAAAATCCTTGTTGTCCTTTTATCATGCTCCAACGTGATCTTTTTGATATTGTTTTTGATTGATTTCTTCCTAACAGCGTTCTTATTTTCAACATTGGTCTGTCTGACCTTTGTGTGTCCTAATGTCAGAGGTCCTGTGCTCTGTCCACTGCAGGGTTCCAAGGCACGTTTCCTGGACACCATGAGTCTCCACATGGCTATCTCTGGGCTGACAGGGTTCCAGCGCACGCTGTGGATGGCCAGCAAGCACGGCAAGAGGCAGGGCTTCCAGCAGGTCAAAGAGCACCTTAAGAAAATGGGGCGGCGCAAGGAGGGTCCTATGGTAGGTGTCCCTTCCCACCACTTTTTAAAGTAAAACTTCTACTAAAACGAATCTAAAGTCGTTAAGCTGGGGGTAGCGGTGGCCTAGTGGGTAGAAATGCTACCTGGAGACCAAAAGGTCATGATTTCGAGCCCACCTGGGAACACACCACCCCCTTGTGTGTCTTTGAGCAAGGCACTAAACCCTAAGTTGCTCCAGGGGGATTGCCCCTGAAATAACTTTGTAAGTCTCTTTGGATAAAAGCGTCTGCTAAATGACTGCAATGTAATGTATCTCTTTGTAAAAAACGTGTGGAAGCAGTACAATGTAGCAAGCCGGATGATCTGCTTTTGGTTTGTCGTTTGGTGTAGATTGGCTCCTGGGACTGGGTGGACATCAGCAGCATAAATAACTTGGTAGACGTCCATGCTCTGTACGTTGGAGGAGAGCCCCTGCAGAAAGAGGCCAGAGACATCTTTGTAAAAGGCAGCATGGAGGATGTCAGAAATAACTTCCAGGTCAGAGACTTCTTTAGCAACAATAAATTATGTCTCCGGGGGTTTCAGATACCTGCTTTATTTTCTTGATTTTTTAAACAATTTACATTACAGATTAAAAAGAAACCCATCGTTCTTTCTTTTAAATCCAGAATGTAACAGAAATGTTATATGTATTATCAATACACATTTTGTGATGCTTTATTTTGGCCAAAAAACAACCGTTTGTGTTTAGTGCAGAAACATGACAAATGCATGAAGGCTGTGCATCACCTCAGCTAAACATTGAAGCTTACTATTTACCATGTCCCTTTACTGCCCTCTGCAGGAGCTCATGCAGTACTGCGCTATGGATGTACAGGCTACTCACCAAGTGTTCTCAGAGCAGCTGCCTCTTTTCATGGAGAGGTGTGTCTGATTCCCTTGTCAATGTAATATTTTTATTCGATATGTCTTGTTGGATGACTTTCCTGTTTGCAGTCAATAAATACCCATCTCTCCCCTCTCCACAGGTGTCCTCATCCAGTTACATTTGCAGGAATGCTGGAAATGGGCGTGAGCTACCTCCCTGTGAATCAGAACTGGGGGCGGTACCTGGAGGATTCTCAGGAAACGTTTGAGGAGCTGCAGAGAGAGATGAAAAAGTCTCTCATGAGTCTGGCTGACGCCGCCTGTCAACTGCTGCAGGACGAGAGGTGGGGTCATCCAACCAGCCATACCTGTACGTGATTCATGTATGCTGATAGTGGGTGATCGTCAATATATTTTGATATTTAATAGAAGTTATTCTCGTCAGGTACAAGGAGGATCCCTGGCTATGGGACTTGGAGTGGGATGTCCAAGAGTTCAAGCAAAAGAAAGTGACCCTCAGCAAAAAACAACGCTTAAAATTAGAAGCTGAAACGCCCACGAGCACTCCGCTCACAGACTTTGAAGAGGGTGAGAGGCGATAGAACAGATCATAAAAAAATAATGATGTCATTAATACAGGATATTCATTTTTATTAGGGGAATATGTCGAGAAGTGATTAATGTGATGGATGACACACCTATACTAACGTCATCAAGTGATCCGTTTACTGTGACATCAGACCCAGGTCCCCCTACAGAGGAGGAGCTGGCCGGTCCCTGCCCCAGTCGATTGGCCTTGGAGAAGCTGAAGGAGACAGTGAGCCGACTCCCCAAGAGAAGACAACACCTGCCTGGCCATCCAGGGTGAGCAGCGCGCCGATGACGCTCGTAAACAACGGCTCACCGTCTTCCTCCTCTCCGTGTTTCTGACACGATTTCGCCGTTTTCTCCCACACCATTTTCCCTCCCTGTCGTCAAGGTGGTACCGTAAGTTGTGTGTGAAGATGTCTGAGGAGGAGAGCTGGTCTCCAGGGGCCAGCTTGATCAGTCTGCAGATGCGAGTCACACCCAAGCTGATGGGCTTGACCTGGGATGGCTTCCCCCTGCACTACACAGAGAAGCATGGCTGGGGTTACCTGGTGCCCGGACGCAGGGACAACCTGGACGCCCAGGAGGACGAAGACGCAGGACCCCTGTGTCCTCACAGGTAGTTACTGTGACTGGAACAAAGTTTGGGGCCAAAGACTCATGGGCTTACCATGGGGTGGTGCAGCCATGGCTTTCATATCAACTTGTATGGGCCTTGTTTGACCTTTAATACCTTATGATAAATGCCCAGTTGACACGTGTTTACATTTCAATCATTAGTTGCTACTGATAACTAACACCAGTTTGTGTTTTATACCCCAGGGCCATTGAGAGGGTGTACAAAGAGCACTGTGAGCAGAAAGGCAAAGAGCAGCCAGAGTGTCTGGAAAGTAGCCTCTCTGATGACCTCATGCTGACAGACAGCGCTGTGTGGCAGACGGTAAGAAACTTCAAATGTTTGAAATATTTTTTTTTTTTTATCATAAATATTATATAATTTCTTTAAAAGTGTATTTTTTTATTGAACATTCCATTTGTTGTGATTGTAATGTAGCTGGTGATTTCAACTGTTAATAAACATTATGGATCATCCTAACCGAAGTTAAACAGTTGTGTTTCCAATATGCGCCTGTAGGTGGAGGTATTAAGTCGACTGGAGAGCGTTTCAGAGGAAGAGAGTGGGGCCGTGGTGTCCAAAGTCTTAAGAAACAAGGTGAGATGGTCAATATGTAAATGTACTTACCAATTCAGACTTTAATCTCATACAGTAATTTATTCCATGAGTGAAATATTAAATAGTTTGCTGAATGATTAGACAAACCGGGATCTCAAGTCTTTACCAGGGGAGAGTAGCTGCCCTTATCACCATGGAAACGGACCTCACAATGACGTTGACATTCCCGGATGCTGGTTTTTCAAATTGCCTCACAAGGTAAGCGAAATGGATCTTGTAACTTAAAACATACCACTAAAAAAGTGCCTTGACAAACTAAATGCCACCACAGAGGAGAAATCAGAGCTTTTTTTTTCATCATTTATTATTTTGCAGGACGGAAACGACAACAATGTGGGGAGCCCCTTCTCTAAAGACTTCCTGTCAAAGATGGAAGACGGCACTCTGAGAGCAGGGAGGGGCGGCACCAATGCTACCTGTGCTCTAGAAATAAATAAAATGATCTCCTTCTGGAGGAACGCACAGAAGCGCATCAGGTACTTGTCAAACTTCCCTGCACTCAGTTGCGCTGTTCTGCAGCTAGAAGCTACTCATGTCTGAACCACGTCATGGTTGTGTTGTATTGTGTTGATGTATCGTTTATTTTCTTGCAGCTCACAGAAAGTGGTTTGGCTGAGAAAAGGAGAGCTCCCACAGTCTGTGAGCAGGTCTGTCAACATGTTGTGCATGGCTACACTCCCTTCTCTTTTAAATGAAATGTGTGGACCACAATAAAAAAAAGAAAATATTTGTCAGGCATGAAGACTATGATGAAGAAGGACGGTACGGCGCCATCTTGCCTCAAGTCATCACCGCAGGAACAGTCACACGTAGGGCTGTGGAGCCAACATGGCTGACTGCCAGCAATGCTCGGGTAAGATGCCAATCCGAGCTGTAGTCTTCTACATGTATTTAACCAGTTAGCTACTCTTATAAAATAACAAGGACAACATTTCCCTAAAGTGCATGTCTGGACAGTACTAGTTTAGGGTCCACTGACAAAGTGTGTGTGTGGGTCATTGCTGATGGATGTGCAGAGGGACCGGGTGGGCAGTGAGCTGAAAGCCATGGTGCAGGTGCCCCCTGGATACCACCTGGTTGGGGCCGACGTGGACTCACAGGAGCTATGGATTGCTGCCGTGCTGGGGGAGGCCCACTTCGCTGGCATGCATGGTGAGATGTAGTTTTAATAGTTTGGATATAATATACCCTGCAGACAAATAAGACCACATAAAAAGACCTGCAACACCCACATTAGTATTCAGACTAAACCTGGGTGTGTGGGTGCGTGGGTGCGTGGGTGCGTGCGTGTGTTCAGGCTGCACAGCCTTTGGGTGGATGACTCTGCAGGGGAAGAAGAGCCAGGGCACTGACCTCCACAGCCGCACGGCCGACACGGTGGGCATCAGCCGGGAACACGCCAAGGTCTTCAACTACGGACGCATTTACGGCGCCGGGCAGCCGTTCGCCGAGAGGCTGCTCATGCAATTCAACCACCGTCTCAGCCAACCGGAGGCTGCCGACAAGGCCAAGCAGATGTACGCCCTCACCAAGGGCATACGCAGGTACACTTGACTTTTCATAGTGGTAGAATGGCCAGTGTTTAGGCCGACATGTCACCTGGTGTGAACCGTGTGTGTGTGTGTGTGTGTGTGTGTGTGTGTGTGTGTGTGGACAGGTACTGTCTGACGGAGGACGGCGAGTGGCTGGTGAATGAACTAGGTGTGGAGGTGGAGAGGGATGAAAAGGGCACCATTTCTCTGCAAGACCTGCGCAGCATTGCCAGACTGGCTGCCCAGAGGTGGGGAGACAGCCAGCTTTAATGATAGTACATCCCGCAAGTTGTCCTCTGTATGTTCCAATCCGTTCCCTTCCCTTTGGACATTTTATTTTCATCCCTTCACTTGCTCTGTTGTTCCGCTGCAGTTCTCGGCGGAGAAAGTGGGACGTGGCTGGCCAGCGGCTGTGGACCGGCGGCACGGAGTCGGAGATGTTCAACAAGCTGGAAAGCATCGCTCACTCCTCCGAGCCTGCCACCCCGGTCCTGGGCTGCAGGATCAGTCGAGCCCTGGAGCCCCAGGCTGTTAAGGACGAGGTGAGGTGGTAAACACAGATCACCATAGCACACCACTTATAAAAAATAAAACGGTATAGGTTACTCTGACACCAACTGTGTGTGTGTGTGTGTGTGTGTGTGTGTGTGTGTGTGTGTGTGTGTGTGTGTGTGTGTGTGTGTGTGTGTGTGTGTGTGTGTGTGTGTGTGTGTGTGTGTGTGTGTGTGTGTGTGTGTGTGTGTGTGTGTGTGTGTGTGTGTCTGTGTGTGTGTCAGTTCATTACCAGCAGGGTGAACTGGGTGGTGCAGAGTTCGGCAGTGGACTACCTCCACCTGATGTTGGTGGCCATGAGGTGGCTGTTTGAGGAGCACGACATCGACGGGCGCTTCTGCATAAGCATACACGACGAGGTGCGCTACCTGGTCCGCAGCGAGGACCGCTATCGAGCTGCCCTGGCTTTACAGATCACCAACCTACTCACTCGGTCAGTAGCAACCCTAAGGCTGTATCCGAATTCTTCAATAAAGTACGTCCTAATGACTTTCACTATGTACTTTTCCTTAACCCCGAGGGAAAACGTCATGGGGTTAAGGAAAGACATGAAAGATAACTCATAAGGACTTAAGCCTGGTTCATACTTCTGCGAAGCAGCACGTAAACAGCTCTGCGTAGCTTCGAAGCGCAGGGGTTTCTGGGAAAGCGTAGCTCACCGAGGCCCGCCGACGTATTGACGGGGAGTCCTCCCAAATCCTAACAGCCCGTCGCGCGAAGCGTCTTCTCAGTGCGTCAAACAATCGCTGATTGGTTGAGCAGGGTAGGACGCAAGTAGATATTCGGTAATATTTTGGCTGCGTTTTAATTTATTTGGATACGGATGGCACAATGAACTGGAGCATATAGGCTGAATTTCAATAGCCTTCGAATCATATTAGTGGTTTTCTATGCCCTTAGCAAGTCTTAGCTTGTAGCCTACACTATAGGCTGTAAATGTTACAACTGTTATCTTATTGTTTGATAAACTATATGTATGTGAATGTACAGCACTTTGGTCAGCTCTGCTTGTTTTAAACGTGCTCTATAAATTAACTTGATTTGATTTGATATAAGAAAATATGAAAAGCAGTGAGCAACCTTCGTCTCATTGTTTATACTTTCGCGGGGCATGAACGGGAGTTTCCGTGTTCTTCTTCTACGGTTTTCTGTACATTCTGGATTACTGAATGCAACACTGCCACCTAGTGGGCCCGTTAAACTTACGTTGAAGTATGTAGGCACACTACTGTGCGAACGGAAGCGCCAAATGAACGTTTACGTTCGCTGTCGCGCTTACGGAGAAGTATAAACCAGGCTTTAGGAAAAGACATGCGTTGCTGAAGGAATCCGACTGCACTTACACTTGGCTACGTGAACATGCGACGGTGGTTTTCGTGGGTCGTTCGTGTAGAAACTACAATGTCCCGTAGATTATTGTAGCCTACAAAATGCGCATTTTAACTACTTCGCCGTGCGTTGTCACCGTGTTGTTTCATAGCCTATATAAACGTGCGGGCAAGCCAGATAGGCCTAAATATACTAGCCTACTTTATTACCAAGGTTGGAATTTAAATTTAAAAAGGGAATATAGGCTACCTGTCACAAAAGTGAAACGAAATATGTCACATTTAGAATGGTTGCTCACGTCCTCATCCCCCTGTCAACTCATATTGATCGCCATGCATAATATGATTGTATGAAGCCTAATCGTCAAATGTATGCAAGTTATGCATTTATGTTATGTTGTATGTTATGGCATACAAATCTGCTACTGTAGTTACATATTATGATTCCTCAGTTTGATAACATGGGACATTTGAAAACATAAGCATGTTAGCAAGATAGGGCATAACATAAGATGGAAAATGTTTAAAAAACAATTAGGCTATACGATCTGCATCCCTTGTCGGTCATGGCGATCAACGGCTGAAAGGTGTCGCTTTAAATATTGCTGCCACAAGGAATTGTGGGGCGGCACTTGCTTCTTTCCTTTCGTAAAGGATGTTCCAGTGTATCCTATGCTAATGTACGCAAGTTAGGAAGCATTGAAGCACCTTTTCTTAGCACGTAAGAGAATTCGACCAGTACTTTTTATGGCTGCCACTTAGATACTTCCGGATCATTTCACCCAGTTAGAAACCTTCCTAAGCAAAACAGAGAATTTGACCATAGCCTAACCCTAACCCTACTCTCTGTCAGTAGTAACCCTAACCTACTCACTCAGTCAGTAGTAACCCTAACCCTACTCACTCACTCAGTCAGTCAGTAGTAACACAAACCTACTCACTCAGTTACACTACATGGCCTGCTTAAGTAACGGATTCCTGGCTAAATAACTGCATACATTTGACATTACGTAGAAATAACTTGAATGTCAAATGTTTCCAATAGTTTGACCAGGCAACTTTCATGATTTTGTGATTATTGTAATAAAATTATTCAACTAGCGCATATCTGTGTTTCCGCTGTGCTGTGTTGCAGGTGTATGTTTGCCCATGCGCTGGGTATGAAGGACCTCCCCCAGTCAGTGGCGTTCTTCAGTGCGGTCGACATTGACCAGTGTCTGAGAAAGGAGGTGACCATGGACTGCACGACTCCCTCCAACCCCACAGGACTGGAACGCAGATATGGTATCGCACAGGGTGAGCAACACACACACTAACCTATAGAACTTGTTTGGGCCTGAAGGGAACATCAGAGATAATGACATGTAATTGACATGACCTTATACCGTATGGATGTAGTTTTATAAAAGGTATTTATTCTCTGTAGTGGTGAAAATAAGTTATATAGAAAACAAGTTATTACATTATTATGACATTTAACGTTATCTGAACAATTTAAACAATTATAATGTTTTACAGTAACAAAAGCATGCTGTTGAATGTGCAAACGCCATTTCATTGCAATATTTCAATCAAGGCAAGGTTTTCTGTACAAATGTTGTCTCCTATATTTGGACACAGGCGAGGCACTGGACATATACCAGATCATGGACATAACCAAAGGGTCTCTGGCTAAAAGACAATGACAGGAACAGACCAGCGTCGTGGTTTGACAGTGGTCCAGTCACAGAACCTGGATCCCTGGCTGCAGGCAGCACAGCGTGCACCGAGGAGCCGAGAAGAAGAACACCTCACTTCTTCCTCCTCTTCTTCCTGGGCTCCTGACTCTGCTCTGGCTCCTGGGAGGCTGTAGTCTGAAGAAAAGGGAGAGAGATAAAGAGACAGATGAAAATTTAGAACAACCCAGATAAAAAGCCAAGGGTACACATTCTGAAAGCTTTTCCAAATAAGTGTCTGGCTTGAGTCCAGTGGTTTCTGAACAAGATATACATGTAGACAGGGTCTAGTAGTATCTAGTAGTTTGGGTCTGGGTCTTTTCATGGCGATGTGGAGAGGGTACGGACCCTGTCCGTAGGGTCAGGTGAGAACGGAGCCTACCTGCTGGCTGTCCCCCTGCTCCTGGAGGGCAGCGTCCAGAGAGGCAGCGTTGATGCGGAAATCTCTGGAGGTGCTCAGCTTCATGTACTGCATCAGGTTCACCTGGGAAAAGCAGAGGGCACGTTGGTCAGAAAGATCATGTACTTGAAACCGGGACATGTCATATTCTCAAGATGACAGTTGCAGGCGTCAAGCAGCCGCCACACACACACACACACACACACACACCTTAGACTTCTTGGAGAGGGTGATGAGGAACTTCTCATATTGTTCAATGCTAAAGATCAGGTTAGGAATAGCCTTAGACTCCCGCATAAGTTTTGCCTTGAAAGAAAAATTCAAATAAAACGTTTTTTTAACAATGAAATAAAGAATCTTATTTTATTTCCACACGTGCATTGCAAGAAGAAAGCACTTTTTTCAGACCATAATCATAAGTGTTCACACACAAAGACCAGCAGACTGAATGTGACTTACTGAGGCTGTAGCTTCCTCCTTTTTTTTCTTCTTCCTGTCCTCTGCACCTCCAACACGGCTCAACTCACCACTCTACAGGAACACACACGACTATTGTGAACAACTTGATGTCGACGGGAGAGGCCAGAAATATTGTGGTAGGAATAACTACCTGCACATAGGTGATGAACGAGTAACACTGCGGGGTCAGGTGGGAGCCTGACAGTTTGACCTGTGGAAACATTTAGGTGAGAAAAGGTAACAACACTATGTCGCATGCATATACTATGTGTGTATATATACACACACACACACACACACACACACACACACACACTCATACTCACCAGCTTCTCAAAGCGTGCTGGCAGAACTCCTTGCTGACCCGTGCAAAGCTGAATATACTAAAACAAAACCCAAATAAAAGTAAAAAAAATAAACGAATCCATTGTCAATTAAGATTTATTTCTCTTAGTGTAGTAACAGGATGTTTTTTTTGACACTAGCCATGAAGCCGACCTACATATTTGACCAGAGTGGTGAGGATGGTGTACGTGCGGCTGAGCTCCCGGAGCAGGGTGTCCGTGGCGGGGCCGGGCAGCAGCGCCGTCTGGACCAGCTCGTTCAGGCCCGTAAGCAGGGTCCCTAGCTGCAGTGTCAACGCCTTCTCTACGGAGTCCTGTTGACCCGCTGTCTGGGTGGCCTCACCTACACACACACCAGACAGGACACACAAACTTGGAACAACACTTTCCTTCCCATTCTTACACTGATGTTTGCCGGGTTTTGGCTCCATCTTACCAGAGATTGGCTTATCCAAACCCACTTGGCTTTTCTTCTTGGCAATCAACCAGTCCACCTCATCCAGGACCCTGCCCACCTGAGATAGGATCAGGGGCTGGAAGGAGAGGGTTGGGGGTTCAAAGTCATGACATTAAGGAGTATGTAAGAGATAGTTCATAGATCATAGCATCAGCGCCACTCACAGTTAAATGAGAAGCCGTCTTCATGTTGATGATGGCAAAGTGAGACTGTTTCTCCACCTCCACATCCTGTCACAAGGCAGACACAGTCCAACAACAAACGCAATCAGATTGTAAGTCAAATAGCATTAAGTGCCTTGTTAAATTTCTAAAGTTTATTTAGAGTTAAATTTAAAAGTAAAAGTTTGCTTCCGGGTTTGACGGAAAACACTTGTGACCTATGACCTCTGGTCGGTCCACGCTGGGAGGGTACCTACCTGGTCTATGTCTCCCAGCTGGCTGTGGATGTCCTGACACAGCTCCAACAGCAGACCCACAGGGCTCTTATAGAGCGCGTGCAGAGTGAAGAGGAGGGCGAGCAGACCCTTGGTGAAGGCGACATCCTCTGAACGGGAGAAAAGCATGAAGATAGATGACGGGTGGATTAAGACAACAGAACATTTTCTCATCGATGCAGCTGGTAGCAAAATCAGAACACTAAACATATTTTGCGTTTAGCACTTTTAAAAATTTCATACTCTACTTTATTGCCACTTTAGAGGGCAGAAAGACAGCCAGTTTTTTTGTTTTTTTGCAAAACTGTTTAGCGGGTCCTCACCGAAGCTGGTCTCCTTACAAATCTTCACTGTCCAGGTAATCATCTGAACAAACTGTTGGTATCAAGAAAAGAGAGACACTAGAGTGACAATCTGTCCCTGCCCACAGCAGATGCTGTGCACTTCAGGCCATTTAGAGGCAGGTACCTGTTGGGAGGAGGGCTGCAGCTGGCGAGACAGCACACTCAGGATGCTGACCAGGAGCTGTGCCTCCTTACTGTTAAAGTCGTCCTCCCCACCGCTCAGCTGGGTCAACAGCGCCCTCTACCGATGGAACGGATTACTTCAGATGGCGCAATGTGTCCTGCTCATATATTTCCTGTCCATGAATGATAATCAGGACATCATCACCCCTCAGGATGGACATACCTGGAACTGGCGAATGTAAAAGAAGGTCTTCTCTGTGACATCACCATTCTCTGGCTCAGGGTTGTCCTTCATCGTAACTGTGTCTGAAAACATAAAAAAAACATGTCTCTATATTCCAAGTCTTGTCTGACGTGAGATTCATACGTCAAAAGAAGGATTGCTTTCATGGAGAACGCTATGCGTATGTGTGTGTGTGTGTGTACCAATAGCAGAGAGGAGCTGGGCCACCCTGTCCGGGTAGCGCTGTAGGCAGGTGTTGAAGATCCTCAGCAGCCCCTCCAGACACAGCAGAGATAAACTAGAGCGCTTCTCCTTGCGTCCAGCATCCTCAACCACGCCCGGGATGTTGGTGTAACGCCACATCAGCACACTAGGGGGCAGGCAAGGGGGACAGTGTAATTAAACAATAAAAGGTTATCAGTACAATATACCACGCTATAACATCCAATATATTTTTATGAATAGATGCACTTCACTTATGGTGATGTAACAAATGATGGCAGATTTGTTTTGGTTCAAACAGTAGTCTGACCCATTCATGACTCACAAAGATTTGGTGATGTCATGGGGAATCTTTAAAAGGTCATACAAAAAGGTGGTGTGTGATGTCACAGGTAGCTTCTGGCCCGCTGATGTCACAGAGGGAGTCTCACCTGGTCATGTCACAGAGGTAGCGGAAGGTTCTGTCCATGCTTTGGCCGTCCGGGCCGTCTGTGTGGCCTGTTTCCTCCAGCTGCAGGATCTTCTGCAGGGCCACCGTCACGGAGTAGCGCAAGAACTCCCCGCTGGAACGCAGCACCGACAGAGCCTCTTCTCTGCTCTGAGTGCTGTCTCTACAGGAGTACACACACACACACACACACACACACACACACACACAACATTGAACTCTTTCCACATAAAAACGTCTTAAAACAGTGGTATCGTTATTGGTTTTCATGCTAGCTCGTAGTCCTGCTCAAGCTGCACAAAAAACGTTCACTGTAACGTTCAATGTTACAATTGTTAAAAGTTCTCACAATTGTATTCTAGCTTGCATAGCTATTATCTTCGATTGTGATGTAATAATGCATACCCTGGCTTTGTGACTAGCTCCCCAGGGGGAGGATCTATCTGACCCATGCTAAACATAAGGTTGGCTTATTCTATGATCCTAATTTAAATTCTAAGAGTTTATTTTGCAGTGGCTCACAGGCACAACAAACAATTGAAACGAACCCGTTACCTGAAGAGCGTAGTGAGTAACGTTGACACGAAGCCCATGGACAGCAGACTGCGAGGGCTCTTGGTGGACGTGCGGCCCTTCCCAGACTTCTCCTTCAGGATCTCAGCCAGCTTGTGGTAGCAGTTGAAGAGGTCTAAAACTTCCTCAAAACAGCTCTTACTGCAGAATTGAAATACAAACAGCCAACATGCGTAGTTAGCCAAATCCAAATAATAAAGCTTATCCAACCCAGAACAAGAAGTTGAACATTTGGATGGGTTTACACATGCCTTGCTACTTGGAACATGGAGTTACCTGTAGTTCGCTTTGATGAAGTTGTACTCAATAAGCACCTCATAAACACCCATCACCAGGACCGCGTAGATGCTGTTCTTCACCCCCACACTGGAACCCATGGAGAACTCTGCTGACTTGTCCTGGTGGGCGCACAGAGATGACATCGTCTTAGGGCTAAATCAACCAACAGGGTTTAGTGGTCATTGATTGGCCTCGTGGACTGGAATTGGGGACACGCACCAGCTCAAAGTCCTCCAGTTCACTCTTGACGATGCGTTTTGTCATGCTTTCTAGCATAGCGCGTAGTTCAGGCTGGTAGCCCCCCTCCTCATCATCGTCATCGTCCTCGCTCTCGTCGGCGTCTCGGCGGCCAGATTGGTTTTTGCTTCTGAGCCACAGAAGACAGTGGACGGTGCAACTCACCAGGTGGGCCTGAGGGAGAGGAAGAGGAGGGTGGTAGCGCTTTGTACATTAGTATATATATTCTGAAACACACACAGCGTGTAGGAGGCATTACCAGTGGCTCCTGCAGAAAGACTTGGTCGTCCTGAGCACTGATGCATGGTTCAAGTTTTATGGGGGGCAGGAGGTCCTGTTCAGGCTCGTAGTAGCGCCTAAGCTGCAAACACAGCACACATGAATATCCACAACATACACGGTAAATCGTAAACCACTGTACATAACTACAGCAGCCTTCAGTGCTAAATAACTCTGACACACGCATACCTGGGAGAGAAGGGTCTGCATGATGGAGCTAGAGAGCTGGGAGTTGCGAAGGAGGACATCATGAAAACCCTGGAAAAAAAGACGGGGACTTAAATTGCGCACTGACTTGGAAATAAGCAACAAAATCTTGCTGCTCGTTACTCTGGGCTTTCTCGGACCTCGTAGAGCATGAGGCGAACGTCAGCCTGCTGGCCCAGACATCGGCGCAGGCTGCTCAGGATCTCCAGGCAGAAGGCCTCGTTGGCGGCGGAGTTGTAGCGAGAGTGAACGTCCACCTGGACCTGCAGGAGTTCAACAGGATGGATAAGGCAAATAAAACCAAAGTTTTACAGACTGGGCTTCTTTTTCAGGTCCTAAACTGTCATGGAATGGTATTCTATCTGACACACACACACACACACGCACGCATGCACGCACGCGCACACACGCACGCACGCACGCACGCACGCACGCGCGACTGAGTGATGCTGCTTACCTGGCTCAAAGAGATGCCCTGGCTGGCTTGACTTGAGGCCAGGCTGCCCAGCACTCTGAAGTTCCTTAGCAGCAACAGGAAGCCAGTGACCGCAGACTTCCTCCCATCCAGCTGGCTGTAAAAGTAACCATAGAGGAGAGGGCTAGAGGTGAGCTGCTGTTTTAATCAGCAATGCTATGTTAAGATGCTTGTATAACTTTTTTAAATAAAGTTTCAGGGTTAATAGTGAAGCGTTTTTGAGCAAATTAGTTTGAGGACATGGGTCACCTCGAAAACATGGCCTTGCGAAGAACTAGGATCAAAGCATCCTTCATGGACATACTGACCTTCAACAGGGGCTGGCAAAGGAAAACAAAGAGGTGAATTCAGACAGCCATCACGTCAGCCTGGGTCACTGATTCTAGGTGAGTGGTTTATGTACCTGGACAGCCTTAAGCAGCCCCTGCACTGTGGCCAGGGGCAGATAGGACAGGTGGTCAAACGTCTCTGTCACCTTGGAGGAAGACTCCAAAAGAATCATGGGGGCCGAGACCACTATGTCAGAGAGTAGGTCTAATGATATCAGTGGAAAAGAAAAGAGAAATTTTTATTATTTCAATTGTTGATTATTTCAACAGCCATGCCATTTTCATTATCTGGCTACTGCAATAGAACTACAACAATAATCTACCATAATGATCCTGTGCAAGGGTCACGTAGCAGTGTTACCTATGAAATGGGTGACTGGCGAGGACGTCTTTGTGACCAATCGGTTCAGAACTTGCTCTAATATATCTCCTCTGATCGACTCGTGCATCTGTGGGAACACGACAACAGTCGCGGCATGCTAACGTTTTAACAATTAAACGTAGCAAAGCGAAACATATTAGACAGGGACCCCAGGGAACCTCCAGAGGAGGACCCGGTACCAGAACGGTACCTTGAAGCCCTCTAGGAGGACCTGGCCGCCCAGCCGACAGGCCTGCTGAGTGGGACTCTTGGCCGTGGCGACTGTCCCCTCGGTGGTCTTGCCAAACGGCCCGGCTTTGGGCCCAAAGGTGTCCATGAGGATGAACCCTAGCTGGACCAGCCCCTGGATGACATGGTCCCAGCCAAACACACTGCAGGGGAAAAATATGGTTTAGCAACAACAACTCAATGTATAAAAGAACACATTGACTCAAAGGCATGTAAATATGTTACAGTAACAACGTTTCGATCATACTGTGATCTTTTTCAAGAACTTACATTTTGTATTTCCCTTAACGCTTAAATGTTATAGTTTCAAATTGTATTCTTATGATTTGCGAAGATTTCTTGCTTTGTCTGAACCTGCTTGTCTCGTGTAAAGAATGTTGAATGTCCCATGTTTTTTAAATGTGTATGCTAATCACTGATCTACTGAATCCAACAGATTAATTCAAAATGAACTGCCAGTGCTTAATGACCTTCAGAGTGTCTGCGAGTAAATGGTTCAGACATCCTTACCTGTTTTTCACCGTGTCCAGGATCATCTGGGCTACGCTGCATCGCTGAGGCAACAGGTCCTGCAGGAACTTTGACCCCTGCGACAACAGGTCATCCCGGAAGCTCCTAGTGATTGCCCCCTTCAGCAGTTCAAACACCTGCGAAGGTTAAGAGGAGAGCGGTATGTGACTACGACACAGAGGGTTCTCGTGGCTGCCAAAGGGGAGTGGGGTTAACCGTGTGTCAGTGGCCCACCTGCTCCTCGTAGCGTTGTATGCGGGCCACAGACAGCAGCAGCGCAATGCTGAAAGGGCAGAGGTCCCCCTGGGAGGTCTGCAAAGGAACGGTAAATCAATAATAACAAACCTACATCTATAATCAGTGCCTTTTTACGAGCATCCAAGCATTCGTTTCCACCTATAAACGAACGTCAAAGTGGTAGCCCGTTTGCAAGCAGTTATATCATTAGCAGTAGTGAATGAGATGGTGCGCCAGTGACCTTGAGGCTTTTGAGGAACTCCCTCCCCAAGTCGTGGTCGAGGCGAACAGCAAAGACTATGTGTAGGATGGTGGTGCCCTCCACGTGTCTAAGCTGGTCCTGAGGAATTGATTGGATTTCTAAATCCATACTCCTGAAAAGAATTACGAGTCACAATCCCAGTAAAATATAATATGTTAGGCTAATTTCTGAAACAACGTATTGCTTAATAATAATCGTAGGGGTTGGGGGGGTGACAACTCAGCATTGTGACTAATTTTTTCTTGATACTTACTCGCCATCTCTCTGTTCTTCTTTCTGGCAGAGATCTTGTTCTTTAAAATAACTCACAATTCCATCTAGAACCTGTTTCTTACAACCCTGATGAAAAGAAAAGTGCTATTCAAATGAAAGTGGTGAAAACAAAAAAATGCTATTTGAATTAAAGTGGTGCTATTCAATTGAAGTGCTTTCAGCTGCATTGACAGTGCTTCAAAATAACATGCCTACATACATACACACCTTTGCAGTCAAGAGAAGCAGCTGGTAGACCAGTGGTGGGATCTCCTGCAGATCCAGCTTAATGAACATCCTTAGGACTTTCTCCACAAGGAACTGCAGCTCTTCCTGAGACAATGGAACATCTCTGGAGAGAAACGGATGTTATGATGTACTGTTCATTTTTAAATATAAAAACAAGCCCGGCAATACAATTCAAACATTCCAATAGCAGGGATAAAATGTGAGGAATAGAGCATAAAATATCACCAATGACAATGTAAGAGATATGATTATGAACTGAGAAAGTTTATATGTATCTATTTACCCAGGCTCTTACCTGAACATTGTGGTCAGGTGGATCACACATTGTGGGTCCCATCTGTAAAGTACCACATAAAAAGAAGCTTTCATGTGTATACTTTGAAAGTAGTAGAAACAGTAAAACCAAAGTTCACAAAGAAGGATGGAATTAGGGCTGTCAAACTCAGAAACAATGTGTTAAAGGTAGACTGAACTTTCATTGAGCAATTTATCAGATACATGCAAAATAGTATTCTATTTCTATCTCCCTAACATAATCGTGTATGAAATGCTTAATCCAAGAATACAATCTTCAAAATGTATTCACTGCTTTACCAGTCTAAATGTATGAGATAATAAAAAACCCATAAATATTTCCATCTCAATTCATTAAGTCCATGTATCTCTTAAAATAGTAGAATAATCACATTTTAAGAGATCCTAAATGTCATTAATCTACTTGCCTGCTAGAGCAGAGGCTATTGATCAGCTGTTTCTTGTACTCCTCTCCACTCAGTTCTCCTGTGGATAAGTAGAGCAAAAAACACATGTTTACCATTTACTAATATCCAATAAGTGTGGAACAGCACTACAGCTACAATAATGCCTAGATAGATACAAATATGGAAACAAATACAATTCAAAATAATAATATTAGCACCCCACCCCCTTTTATTCTGAACAATGTATATGGTTATATTCAGTTATATGGTATTTTATTGGTGTTACCTTTGCCATATGACAGGGCCTCGCAGGCTGCCAGGGCAGTTAGCACGGTAGGGAAGAGCTCCAAGGACTTTCCACTGCCCATTTTGCCAGCCTTGATGGCGTCAACAAAGAGGGAAGCCAGTTGTGCCAGCGAAGGTCCAGACAGGTTATAGGTCTATCACAAGAACAAGTTCAAAGGTTACACAAGCTAGACAGTTGATTGGCAGGGAATTTGTATAGCTTTATACGCGGAGATGAGACAAAAATAAACGCCTATATTTTGACCAACACAAAACATCCTCGGTCATGCAATCACCTCAAGCATCAGTAGTCCAATTATATCAGCCGCCACCTCAGCCTGCAGATCCCCAGACTCACACAAAGGGATAAAGTGTTGGTATAAGAGCAGTCTGCGGCTTGACCCCTCTTTAACACTGGGAGGAGAACCTGACAACATTAAACGTATCAAGGGTTCAAAATCCAGAAGATAATGCTGACAGATATTTATTTTGTAAAGGAAAAACAAGAAGAAAAATAAAATGACAATTTAACTCGTGGCTAACGAGTACTTAAATTAGTCCTAATAAATTATCAAACTGGAAAAGGTATATGGGAAGTGTCAAAAATAATGGTACAAACCAGAAAACACAAATATAGGGACCCCATGATCCACACAACAGCTTCGCATTATTTGCAATCCAGGCACCATCACTGTAAATTTAAATTACCTTTCAGTATGCCTTTAATCATGGCACTTATGTTTTTCCCTTTTAAAGCATGGTTGGTGACCAAAACGACCAACTTGGAAGAAAGAAGAAAAATCGAGATGCATTAGTAATTATTTTACAAGTGAAATTAATGTACACAATGCTCTAATACAACAGCACTATGAGTATATATGACGTTCATTAGGTGATAAACTATTTGAAATCTAACGTACAAAATTTTACGATACTAAAAAGACAAAGAAAATATTAGAAATGTATAACCTGGTCATCTGCTATGGAGGAGAGGTGCTTGTTCAGCTCATTGATATCTTCTGCATCTGACAACGAGAGTATCTTCTCCATTTCAGGTTTTGATTAGCAGCAACCTTCTATGAACATACAGCCTCAATAACATTAGAAAAAGGCAATCGATTTCTAAAACAGAAACATTTTACCATGCCCATACAGGCTGCAGAAAAAAGGCCCGTTTAATACTGGCATTTTAGAACATTCATTGATTACATTACCTAACGTTCAGTCTCATGTAATCATTGCAATCGAATACCGAAAAGTTATTTACGACAATACCCAAGTCTGACTTGGCCAAGTAAATGTTACGTGTGTCCCTAGTAACTTGCCTAGAGGCTAGATTACGGCCAATGTAAGCCTAACGAGGGACTGTACAATTTGCATTATTTTATTAAAAAAGATCACATTATTTTTGTCACCATAAATATGAGACAGAACACTATATTACTAATATGTAACCAACTTTACGTGAACGTGCTAGGCCAAGGTTAGTAGCATGAATGAATGTCAAATATTCTAACAAGCTAGCTATTCATCATTTATTCAACGTTCAGCTAGTTGTTTGCTAGCTAGCTAACATGCATTTTAGTCACTGTACTAGCACTACTACTAGGCAACTTGCATAAACTGGTAAACTCATTTTTCTTGTAAAAACGAAAATAAAATATTAAATTTTATTATAAACTTAACTTGGTAAATTAAATGTTCGGTTATTAGAAGCGGTTACCTGTTACCTTGCTGTAATGTTACACTTTGTCTGTAATAATAACACTGTTTCCCGCCAGCAACTTCTTTCCAAGATTAACTACGTCACTCAGCGTTGCCAAACCCCGTGTACAAGCAAGACATCATTCAAGAACCAGCATATTTCCATATTCTTTATTACATTTAAATGTGTATGCAGGATGGGAGGTTACTATATGAATATTTTTGTTTGAAAAATGGTATGGCGTGGTCATGGTATTATATTATACATTATATTAAGACAAATATAACTAGAAAATGTATTCTTTGCGTTCGGATGGTTTCTCAAAAATCTGTCAACTCCAGTGTTTACAACACGGACCCTTTTTAGTGAGTCGATTCATTCGAGTCATTTCATGTAAATTAATCGAACTATTTTGAATTATTTAAGTCTCAATGAGAGCTTAATCAAAAGTTTAATCAAAAGCTTGAACTCTACCGCAGCTAGCCATATATTTATGAATAGAGAAATAGTCTGCAAAAACTATAGTCGCCACTCGGGCCAGTGGCGCAATGGATAACGCGTCTGACTACGGATCAGAAGATTCTAGGTTCGACTCCTGGCTGGCTCGTATGTTTTGCATTTTGGTCAGTGGCCGTATCGAATCTTCTAAATTTTTTTGTTGGCTCATGAATCATGACTTGTGAGATTGGCTTACAATACTAGTTACATTATCTAAATCGCTGTTTCCAGCTTTTTATACGGTAGCCTATGAACGTATGGAGGACCAAAGCTGCCAAAATTTTAAATACATACATAAGTAAATAAATGACTCAAAAATAAATGAAATGCCATTGGATTTATTTATTTATTTATTTATTTATGTATTTATTTTACATTTTGGCAACTTTGGTCCTCCAAACGTTTCTAGACCCGTATAAAAAAAGCTGGAAACAGCGATTTAGATAAGATGACTAATGACTCAAAAATAAATAAAATGCCATGAATGTATTTACCTTTCTATTAATATTTCCTTTCTTATTTAATATATTGTATACTTTTTTTTTCCTCATACAGCCGTATGTGAAAGATTGTTGAGTTTAACTGCTAAGACTGAACATAAAAGTACCGCCCCCTCATTTGTATAAAGTAGAAGAACTGCATAGACCTACTGAAATGTAAAAGGCAATGTAAAAAGCCAAATGACAATACAGAAATAAATCAGCTTGGGTAAATAAAAAATAAAAAAAAAGGGGGGGGGGGGGGGGTAAGAAAGTAAATTAATACGGGAATTATTACAAAGGTAAAAACATTCATTGGCATTTAAAAAAAATTTGAGTCATTTATTTATTTATTTTTGCAGCTTTGGTTCTCCATAGAAGCTGTCATTGATGGTGTTTTGGTATGTAGAAATTGAACTAATAATAATACAATACAAATACTCATATATCCTTGTTGGCGTGAAATAAACATAGGAGAAAAGTTGTAGGGCTTACTAGCTTGCAATCTACCCTACCGCCATAGATACAGTGCCTTGCAAAAGTATTCACCCCCCTTGGCATTTTTCATGTTTTGTTGCCTCACAACCTGGAATTAGAACGGATTGTTTGAAGGTTTGCATCATTTTATCCACAGATAAAAAATTTTTTTATTATGAAGCAAACAAATAGGACAAAATAACAGAACTTCAGCGTGCATAACTATTCACCCCCCTAAAGTCAGTACTTTGTAGAGCCACCTTTTACAGCAATTACAGCTGCAAGTCGCTTTGGATAAGTCTATGAGCTTGCCACTGGGATTTTTGCCCATTCCTCAAGGCAAAACTGCTCCAGCTCTTTCATGTTGGATGGTTTCCGCTTGTGAACAGCAATCTTCAAGACTGACCACAGATTCTCCATTGGATTGAGATCTGGGCTTTGACTAGGCCATTCCAACACATTTAAATGTTTCCCCTTAAACCACTCGAGTGTCGCTTTAGCAGTATGCTTCGGGTCATTGTCCTGCTGGAAGGTGAACCTCCGTCCCAGTCTCAAATCACAGGCAGACTGAAACAGGTTTTGCTCAAGAATATCCCTGTATTTAGCACCATCCATCTTTCCCTCGACTCGAATCAGTTTCCCAGTCCCTGCTGCTGAAAAACAGCCCCACTATATGATGCTGCCACCACCATGTTTCACTGTGGGGATGGTGTTCTTGGGGTGATGGGATGTGTTGGGTTTGCGCCATACATAGCGTTTTCCTTGGTGGCCGAAAAGTTCAATTTTAGTCTCATCTGACCAGAGCACCTTCCTCCATACATTTGGGGAGTCGCCCACATGCCTTTTGGCAAACTCAAAACGTGCCATCTTATTTTTAAAATTAAGTAATGGCTTTTTTCTGGCCACTCTTCCATAAAGCCCAGCTCTATGGAATGTACAGCCTATTGTGGTCTCATGCGCAGATACACCAGTCTCTGCTGTGGAACTCTGCAGCTCCTTTAGGGTTACCTTTGGTCTCTGTGCTGCCTCTCTGATTAATGCCCTCCTTGCCCGGTCTGTGAGTTTTGGTGTGCGGCCCTCTCTTGGCAGGTTTGTTGTGGTACCATGTTCTTTCCATTTGAAGATGATGGATTTGATGGTGCTCCAGGGGATCATCAAAGATTTGGATATTTTTTTATAACCCAACCCTGACTAGTACTTCTCAACAACTTTGTCCCTGACTTGTTTGGAGAGCTCCTTGGTCTTCATGGTGTGATGCCTCTTGCTTAGTGGTGTTGCAGCCTCTGGGACTTTTCAGAAAAGGTGTGTTTATACTGACAGATCATGTGACACTTAGATTACACACAGGTGGACTTCATTTCACTAATTATGTTACTTCTGAAGGTAATTGGTTGCACCAGAACTTTTGAGACGCTTCATAGCAAAGGGGGTGAATACATATGCACATGCCAATTTCCAGAATTTTATTTTAAAAAATATATATATATATTTTTTTTTCTCATTTCACTTCACCAACTTAGACTATTCTGTGCAGATCCATCACATAAAATTCAGATTAAAAAAACATTTAAATTACAGGTTGTAATGTAACAAAATAAGTAACAAGCCAAGGGGGTGAATACTTCTGCAAGGCACTGTATGTCCCTTTCCACTGCCTATTTACCGTTCTTGAGGAGACCAACGTCGACTAGTCATACTGTGCGTCACTCTTGGATCCGCCCAGGCACGCACGTAAGAACACAGTACTGGATAATTCAGGCTGAAGAGATGTTCAGTTGTGGTGGTGATGTAATGTTGCCCTTTTGGTGACTACGGATGGCTGTGTGTGCCAGGCTCTGCGGTGTGGGTCAGTCGCGGAGGTGCAGGCGGCGACTTAATCAAGGCCAAGGGAGCGATTCGGACATGGACGAGGAGGAAGAGGAGCGGATTGTGGGCCATACGCAAGCCGACAACAGCGGTGGCAGCCTGGTTAATTCGATTGCCGTGGCAGGGCCTAGTGACGCCTCAGCTGAAAGTGTCAGTGCTACTGCTAACGCAACCAGACTTGGTTTCGGAGCTAATGCAAGTGTGGGACCACCAAATCCACAATCATTGTTAGATCTGCCCCCAGAGATTTTAGTGGAAATCTTCTCGTCTCTTCCCGGTACAGCTTTACCAAACCTAGCCCTCGTTTGCAAGAAAATCCGGCAAATCCTCAACACAGAAACCATCTGGAGGAGACGATGCACAGAGGGTAGCTGAAGCAATCGCTTAAGAGATGACCATAAATCACGAGACTTATATTAAGTTATCTAGATTATTTTCTCCTCAAAGATGATATTATAGAACGTGCAAAATTGGATAGTAACGGATAAGTAAGCTACTCAATGTAAGCTATCGTTGTGTTGGAGGGACATATCTGATAGAAGGGTGTAGGCTTGCAAATGGACCACCTGTCAAAGTACTTGCTCTTTGAATCATTAACCAATAGTCAATAATAGTCCGTAAATTGTCACATGAGTGTCTTTATGTTATCTGTCCCCACAGAGTTTGGCATGAGAGAAGACCTACGGAAAGTGGAGATGGGGGGTGTGTCCAGTCGTGAGCTCTATGTCAAACGTAAGGTGACATGTTATTACCAACATTAAAGTATCCATTTATGTAGTGTCATGGGTTGTCTCTGCAATCAATCATTCCAGAGCTACTCGCAATAAATTGATCATTACCTCTTCAAGTGATTGTTTTATACAGTGCAATTTGCTCACCATAAATGGGTTTGAGTTGTCACTAATCTATAATGCCACCTGGCCAATTATGTACAGCAGAACAATATATTAATGGACAACTGTAATATAACAACATCAAATAGTACACGTGAAGGCTAG
The DNA here is from genome assembly GCA_026901105.3 of Galaxias olidus. NCBI lineage: Eukaryota > Metazoa > Chordata > Actinopteri > Galaxiiformes > Galaxiidae > Galaxias > Galaxias olidus. The sequence goes on along the minus strand of JAPMUY010000565.1, from coordinate 98,453 downwards.
CAATGGTAGTCTAGATTGACAGATGTGTTCTATTGAGAGTGCATGTGTTCACATGGCACTAATTTTTAACAGACTCAAGAGAAAGCATCATCCTGTTGAGAAATTTGCTAAATGGCAATATTGGCTTAGTGTGTCTACTATTGGCTGTTTTACTTGACAGTGGCAGAAGGGTGAAAGTTGTGAATCAGTGTTACCCCTTAACCCCATCTAAGGTGAGCAATACTTGTCACTGACTATCCTTATAAGGACCCCCTGGCTGACAACCCTCTCTGTGTCAATATTATGATAAAAAGAATCCGACATTTACAATATGTTAAAGAGTAGACTTATTTTGGAGTATGACAAATCAGGTGTAGGTTGATTGTGTGTGCCCGTCCCACGGTTTTCCCTGAGCTGCAGGTTAAAAGACAGTGTAGACTCAGTTTGTAGCAGTGGATTTAGTTTGACCTTTGGATGTCTTTGGCTGAGATAATCATTTTCTGTGTTGATTTTATCTTGGTTCATGGATTCATATATTACTGTAATTCATTTTATTTCGTTTTTGTAATGTAATTTGTTTGTCTTTGATATCACATTATCCCCCACTAAGAAAACGAGAGCATATGTCATACACAATATAAATAAATAATTATCTAGAATGCAGAAGTAGACTGGTGTTACAGCCTGTTTGATTCCACTGTGCTTTTCGCACTTCCATGTGGTGAACTATTTTGGTTCTGTACAGGTGTCAACCCTCGGGTGAAGTCCGGGCGCTTTATGAAGCTTTTGCCTGACTATGAAAACATGGATTATCGGGATTTGTATATGCACTGTATGTATCATATCTTGAGGTGGCATGCAAAGGGGTCTTGATTTGTGTTTTCCGACAGTTTGTTGATTTCATTCTCCCTTCCAAACAGCAGCAGGTGAGATTTAATTCACGGAGAGAGACTAATTAAGCTAAAAGTCTCAGCAACAAATACATTTTTCAGTTGATCATGCATGTGCTGTAGATTGATCATGGCAGTACTATGAGCGTTTAAGGGCAATGCCTGAAAAGATGTAGGCAAATTGAGGACTGTGGCCAAAATTGCCGCACTGAGTTTTTAAGCATGCTTTAAAAAAATGTATTTAAAAAATGGCACTTTGACTTAGTCTTGCCATGAAGTAGTTGTTTATTTTTTTGCTGATTTGATTGCACATTTGATGTGTTTGAGTGATGGTACCTCAAGACCCCCCAACCCACCCACCCCTGACACACACACCTCTGCTATTCAATCATTTGTATTTTTTTAAAATCATGGTCAGCCTTGTCGGTTGCACTTTAAATGAGTGCACCAACCTAAATTAAATACGTTTTTGATCAGTATAGCCGGAAGTAGACGAGTGGTTTTCTTACGTCTGTCTGTCAGTTGGTGTCAAATAGAGTAAAGAGTTGAGTAGGACACTTTATGACCAGTATTGCTCGAAAGAGTATTATATCACTGTCTGCTCTTAGGTAATTTGCACATTGGCCTGTGCTCACTCACCGGAAAATGACATTTCTCAATCGATTGAGAAATCCCCTTTAATATGGTTTTGTGTGTGAGGTGAATTGTCTAATTTAGTCTTTTGGTGGCTGTGGCACTCATTAACTCCCTTTCTAAAACTCACACTGTTTGAACAGTGTGGTTTGCTTTTTATACCGGCATTTAAATGAACATGGATTGTTTTGAGTGTCCTTTTAGAAAGTGGTGGTGGTATATGCTTACTTCTATTATTCCTGAGCCCATATTGAAAAGCTCTTGAAAATGTGCTGTGCCTTTGTTGGTCAATTAATCCCATTCTGGCTGTGCAACGAAAAGAAAATGGGAAAAGACACTCTACATAGGTTTAAATCTGTTAAGGCACTTCCTCTCCTTTTGTTACAGTGCTCCACCCATACAGAGAAATCCTGGGTCTTTGGCAGCCTGACATAGGCCCCTATGGGGGGCTGCTGAATGTTGTGGTACGTGCACAGACATGTTTACGCAAGCTAGTTAGCCCCCCAAATGGCTCCTTTTTGTCATTTCATATTTTCTGGTGCTGATGACCCGAGTCTTTCTCTACCCTCCCTCCCATCCACGACCGATTAACACCTTCCAGGTGGATGGGTTGTTCATCATTGGTTGGATGTACCTGCCTCCCCACGACCCTCGCGTGGAGGACCCCATGAGGCGACGGCCGCTCTTCCGCATCCACATGTGGGAGAGCAACAAAGCTTCCGTGGAGTGCATGTATGGACACAAGGGTCCTCACAAGGGAGAAATACAGGTGAGAAATCCGTATTAGCACTAGTGCAAGAAAGTGCCCTTCATATGCTAGAGTGACGCTTTTTGAGCTCTGAGACTAGTGATACAGGTGAGGTCAATGCTTGGTAAAGTATACATGCCGTGCTGTTGGTACCTCATACACGTTTTGATTCATCATTCCCAGACTGGCAAGAAGGACGAGTTCTCGACCAAATGTAACCAGACAGATCATCACCGCATGGCAGGGGGGAGGCAAGAGGTGAGCTCCCGAGTCTGTTGCTGAGCTACCTTTTAATTGATTTATTATCTATTTAATTTATTATTTCTGTGGTAGGCCCACACAGACATCTTTTTAGAATTTGAATCCATTTCTGCTGCACGTAGGAGTTTCGAACGTGGTTGGAGGAGGAGTGGGGGAGGACACTGGAGGATGTCTTCCACGAGCAGATGCAGGAGCTCATCCTCATGAAGTTCATCTACACCAGCCAATATGAGTAAGGCGCATACGGTTTCCATAGAAACTCAAGAAATCGTTACATCTTGGACAAACACTTCCCCGTGATAACATTAACACTTAGAATACATATTTAAACGGGAGAGGGGGATTCAATCTGTCACCTGTTGCGTCCAGGTTAACACCTTTGTGATGCATGGTTGCGATTGGTCCACCAAGGGCCTGTAAGTGGTGCCACTGTGTTTTCACAGTAACTGCCTGACCTACCGGCGGATCTACCTGCCCCCTGTTTGCGCCTCGGACCTGCTGCAGCCAGGCCTCTTCAAAGGGACCTACGGCAGCCATGGCCTGGAGATTGTCATGCTTAGCTTTCACGGACCCCGGGCCAGAGCAACCAAGCTCACTGTAAGTTTCTTTTCAGCGGTTGCAATGAAGAGGTGGAATATGTTTGTGTGCCTGTCAAATAAACAGATTTTAATGATGTAATTGAGAATCTTCTGGGTGAGGGGCTGTTTTTCATTTGAGTCTTCCTCTTTTATGAATTACTGGTTGTGCAGACTGTAAAATCTAGGTCCTCCTTCAACTTTGTAGGGGGACCCGAATGTTCCAGCGGGGCAGCTGACCCTGGATGTTGACCTTAGCCGACCTGTGTGCCTTCCAGACCTGGAGCACCAGCGCAGCGTAGAAGAGCTGTCTCGCTTAGTAATGGGGTTACACGAGGAGGCGCGGAGGGAGGTGCAACTCCAAGACCAGAGTGCCCCCACAGCTCCCCAAGGGGCAGCCAAGGAGGCGAAGGAGGAGAAGGAGGAGAAGGAGGAGAAGGAGGAGAAGGAGGAGGAGGAGGAGGAGGAGGAGGTGAGGTCTGGGGCCTGCGGTGGCAGCAGCCCTGGACAACCGGAGATGGAGTCTGTAGCCCCAGAGGCCTGCTCAGAGAACGCCCAGCCTGGGCCCAGCAGCAGCAGCAACGTCCCTGGTGAGCCACAGCCCTTTGTTCTGCCCCTGGGGGTCATGACCTGCAGCGAGGTGTACCCTCGCACTTGCAGAAAGTGGTGAGTCAAACCATGCGCCTCGATTGACTTGGTCGCCATTTACACCCCACTTCTAGTCAATAATTGTCTGGTTATTGTAAAAGTAATATGCAAAACTGTAGGACTAGTGAATTTACTTTGATTTATTTATGGATCGATTTCATTAATTTGTTGTAGCTTCTATGGGACGGGCCTGATAGCCGGTCACGGATTCACGAGTCCAGAGCGCACCCCGGGCCTCTTCATTGTGTTTGATGAGGACCGCTTTGGTTTCATCTGGTTGCAGCTCAAATCGTTCAGCCTTTACAGCCGACTGACGGACCGCCTGGCCCACGCACACGCCCCCACCATGGAGCGCTTTGAGGCCATGCTGCACAACATGCAGTCCTGGACATCCTGATGGGACCCCCGCATTCATCTCCATACGGCAGACACAAACCTTGCTCGGGTCCTTCAGATAACCTTTATCTTGCAGTGTTCGCATGGCCACTGCATTTCTCCACATTAACAGTTGAGACGTCTAATCCCACACTCGATCCTGTATCTCCCATCCGGGCACTTTAACTGGTCTCCAGAATCCTCTTCTCTGCTCACCTCCTCAACCGTAGTCTCTCTGGTGCGGTACTTTGACGAGTCACATGGTTTCCTCGACAGTTCTTGAGTTATTTATGTTTTCTGACAGGAGAAGAGGAATATATTTTTCTCCAACATACTCTGGAACAAACTGTGCCTCTTGAGTCTGGCAAGTACACAACATCCGTATTGCACAGTGCTACGTGAACCTATGTGTCCAGTCTATCATACTCAGTTAATATTATTGTGTTATCCAGCTGTTCTTATTCTTTACATACTGAAGTGCATGCTGCATTTTGTTTCTCTCCAGTAGTATTACAATGACCACTTATCACAATACAAGAAACCATTGATTGTTTGGAAAAACAAGTTGCATTGCTTTTGATTTATTTTTGGTGCATTAAGGACTTAATTGAAAAGGACTGCATCTCAGGTGCTTTTACTCATAAGTCACACAGTTAATGAAAGTGTTCCAGATTTAAATTATTTATCAGTATTATGGGAGTGTGTATAAAAAAAGACTCGATACAAATTGTTCTGTAACAAGTGTGTCAGATATAAGTATTGAATTAGTTTGTTCGATAGGATCAATTTCTACATGTTGACAAGTATGTAGCTAATGCTGGCTGTTTTTTTCAGTTATTCCCAACTGCAAGTACTTGCTATTTAAAAAGGATGGTATATCACTACACTTTGAACAGGAAGTTGTAAAGATGTCTCTGTCTACGAGATATAACAATTTATTATTTATATAAATACAATACAATATCATGTCACAGAGAAACGATGTTTTGATCTAGTATGGTGCCATAACTAAATTTACATTTTAGCTCGTTTGAATATTAAGACCAAAATTAGAGCTTTTATGCTCATACATTTGTATAGTGTCTGATATACAGCCTTGACCACATGCTTTCCCTTAACTGTATCTGCTCTCTGTTTAGAATCATTAACTATTGTCGACCTGGCTTTACACCTGCCAGTTCCCCCATTATTTATTTTATTTTATTTAATCGAGACACCAGCTAGACAAACTAAACATTTGACATCCTGTAACTGTTAAATAGTATACCAATCATTTACATTGTGGAAAGAATGTGTTTGTCTCCCATAGCCTGATAGTAGTGTCCAGTAGCTCTCCTACTTAAAGTGCACTTTTCGGAGCAGTACAAGTTAAGACGCTGGCAGTAGTTTTATATCAGATCAATCAAGCTTTACTAACATTTGCAAAAAGCTAGAGAAATAATATATATATGAATGGATCTTTTTAATAACTATTATAGGTTTTTAAATCTCTCAATTGCTTCAGAGTATTATCTTAATTATTTAATATTAATTTGATGTAAGCCTTTAGCCTCCTGCTGTTAGCCCTCTACACTTTACAGCTGTGTGAATGATTTGCCTTTTTAAAGTCATGGGTTGTAAAGCTCAACGTCAGATGCCTGACAAGAAGGGAAATTAGTTTGACCTGTTGAGCCGCTTACATTTGACTTCAGGGATCTTTACAGCGTAAGCGCTCTTCCCAATAATAAAAAATGTAAAAAAAAGTTGACAACCGTTTATGTATGAACTTCCTTTAATAACTGATGTTAATTTAACATTCATTTGATACATTCTGACCGATAGGGTCCATGAGGGAAGGTGAAATAAATGTAAACAATGCAAAAATAAACCCATTCGAGTCATAGGATTATTACAATTGATCTGTTTTACATTCTGGTGGGCTTGGTCATAAAGTGACTGGTCCCTGGGCATTGAGGTGGAAATGTATAGATATGTCATTTATCTTGCACCAACCACATTAAAATAAAAAAACGTTTTTGATCTGTGAAGTGCAGTCTATCTTCACAGCTTGTTGCCAATAGAAAAAAGGCAGATTCCCATTCTTGGAAAAGAGAGGCTCACAACTCAATGTGTTCCATTTTCTCTTTATGCAGTCGAATTTGCTCTGGAAGAGTCTGAGTCATGAAGGCATAGCGGTCCTTCCTCAGGTGCTGACCAGGCACCTGCTCCAGCCCAATGCCCAGGTAATCCCCTTCTGGTCCATACAGTGGCCAGTGTGCCAGACCTTCTCCATTAGGAGACCTACAAAGACACAGTGCACACCAATAAGAAGGCAGAATGATAACATGAAAATATATTTTCATCTTCTTATTTCATTACTTTTCCATCTAGGTGAGAAGCTGAACAAAGAGCTTATTTGTACCCTGTGCGTGCAAAGTTGCCCCAGTAGTTCATCATTGTTCTGCTCAGCTCTTCCTCATCCTCTGTGCATAGAACTATAGTACAACATTTATTTAGGAAGGGGCTAGTACAGGAATATTGAAAATACAGAATCCAATGTTTGAACATTCGGCTCAAATTAGTTTTACACATCAACAGCGAAATAAGTTAACATTTTTAAACGCACGTCTATGAAACATTGACTAACCTTCTAGTTTTACGTGTTTACCGGTGAAGCAAAATCCTAAAACCATAACCAGCTCATCTCCGTGATCAGACCCAACAAAAGCAGGTCTTTTTTCCTTAAGAGATTTAAGAATGTGCTGATACTCATACAGGTACACTGGTGCACCAGCATCTGGAAAGAGAAAAACATTTCCTTGCACAAAAGTCATTTTTCAAGTTTCTTCTTCTAAATGTTTTAGCCTGTAGCCCACCGCCCGGTCAAGATTTAGCATCCTAATAATAGTAACCATGTAGGCTGCGCTAAAGGTGACCCCCTCAGTCAAACCATCTCAACATCTTCCCACAAAACGAACATATTTAATTATTTTCGGCCTAAACTGTCATTGTTAAATAATGATTTAAGACTACCTCTGTGGACATTAGCAGTTTTAATAGCAGGAATGTTGAACAGAAGGTCTCCAAGCAGCTCGGTGAAGCCTTTTCTAATTTTCGCTCGATCTTCAGAGGCTCCCAGATACTCATCTGCTACAAGGTGCCTAATGAATTCATCTTGGGGCTGGACAAGAGAGCACAAAAGACACAAACTTTCAAGCTCTGTCTTTGACAGAAAAAAAAAGAACTGCACTTATAACACTGAATGAAGTTCTCTCTCTTACATTTGGGAATACCATGGCAAGAGTTGGTGTCATAACCTGTTCACGGTCCATTCCATCTGCCCATGCTGGTGGAGCAAAGAACTAAGGAGTAATTCAACAGGTATTTAAATACATGACCAATACACCTTTTTAGAGACATATAATATAGAAAGTAAAAGGTGTACAATTGTATGAATGTCTTTAACTGTACAATGGGTTTTGAAAACGTAATGTCAGAATAACACAAGGAAAAGGTTTTATTCTGAGAATATTATGTGGTAATGTAATTATACTCACAATTGGGATTAACCAGCCTCCCTCATCACTGTTAACACCTGTCATAAAGGGTATTTTAAGAAACTCCTGGTTTTTAAACAGCTCATTTACAGACTTGGTCAGGAGGTGTCCATCAACAGTTACGGGAAATCTCGTTGGATCCTAGAAAGAAGATAGTCATGTTTACCTCTGAGCAGGCACATGCACGAAGAGGACTGGCTACAGTGGCCCAAGCCAATGCCGCTTCGCCCTCACCTGAGATTCCTTTTGGGACCAAAAAGGTGTCGGAGGGGTGCTCTCAGCAGCTTGAACCACTGCCTATCAAAACGTCTGCCTCCAATTACGACCCTGCCTCCAACTTATGGATCGTAACACTTTTAAAATCAAAACTATATCATGGTTTCCTAAATATCTTTTTATCCTGGGAAAGTAATTAAACAGACAACATAAGTCTCAAGATGTTTGCCATTTCACCATCCAAGGTTACCTTTGCACGGATCTGGATATCTTCAGTAGTCATACTCTTGAAGCAATCTGCAATCTTCTGTGTGCTAGTGATGTCACATCCGGATGCATTGGCTGCCATCTGAGGTAAGATGGAGTAGGTAATTTCTGGTTACCATACTAGGAAGTAAATTATTTTACTTGCATACATTAGAATAGGCAGCACTGCCTTAACTTTGCACATTTGTGTGTTAATCTGCTACTTTGATTCTCATAAAAGAAATTTGATGGGTAATACACGGTATAATTTTTTTTTTTACCTGAGCCATAGGAAGTGGGTTTTCTATTAAGAGTAGATCCATTGCAGCAGTGCCACTCTCTGCTATTGCTTTGTGAAAAAGCCCGTTTGACAAAGGGGAAAGAAGCTGGGAATCAGAACAGAACAATGTTAGAGATTAAAAATTAAAACAGCAAAGAATCTCCAAAATGGTAAGTACTCACTAGCAGGGATACACTGACACCACCGGCAGACTCCCCAAATATGGTCACAGAATTTGGATCTCCTCCAAACATCTGGATGTTTTTGTTGACCCAGCGCAGTGCTTCAACTTGGTCTAGTAGACCCATGTTCCCTGAAATGTGCTCGTCCCCTGTGCTGTATTGAGATCACAACTATAGTCCTTAAAACAGTTCAGGCAGAAAGCCATGTCACAACAAACACATGTTCCCCCCCCCCCCCCCCCCCTCCCAGCCATACACATGTTGTTGTAAAGTACTCCATATTCACAATGATGCTAACATTGCCTTAAAAAACTGACTGGTTCAGAAGTACCTAAGGAACCCTAACAATCCAAGGCGGTATTGTATCAGTACAACAACCACATCCTGGTAAGCAGCCAGTGCAGAGCCATCAAATACAGAGGCTGAACCAGAGGTCAGTCCCCCACCGTGAATCCAAACCATGACCTAAAAGGAAAGACGTGTTCATTTTTATAGCAACCAAAAGAACTGACAGAGCAATTTCAAGTTTCATATCACCCACAGCGTAAACACCATACAGCGCATTACAAAATGGCTAGATGCCGATTAAAGAGAGAAAACCTTCATAGATAATACTCAAAGAAGATTGTTTTTTGTCCTAATTGTCACTGCATTTAAAACATGTTTTAATAGCTTATAAATTAACATTGTAAAAATGGGTCTTACTGGTAGCTTGGCATCTTGAGCAGGTTTTGCAGGAGAATAAATGTTGAGGTAAAGACAATCCTCGGACACATCAGGGACATCAATGGCCAAGGAGGCAAATTGAGAAACCAGTTTAACCAAAAGATCTCTGTCTTGAGGACACCTAGAAGTAAACAAGTACTTTAAAAAAATGAACCGCAGTCATAAATGTCATACTGCTCAATAAGTAGACTTGAACTAGCCAATGCATTAGGCTAAATAAACAAGGGGCCTGCGTCTATCTTTTTCAGGGTCTCACATGAGTGGTTGCTGAGTGGCATCCCTCACTCCTTCCCACCCATCTGCAGGCTGGGGCGGGGCAAGTCTGAGAGGACCAACAGGTGGTTTGGCAAACGGGACCCCCAGGTAGGCCTGGAGCACACCGTCCTTCCCTTTAACATCCACATACTCCCCTCTTAGACTTCCCTGTTTAATCTGGACCACAGGTCCAGCCTTTGACCTGTAACAAAAACAAGAGTTTAATTGCAAAGGGCAACTACAGAATTGAAATCCACATCCTCAACACACTTGAGCATTTCTCAAAAAAACTTTTGTTTCATTGTGTAAACAGAAGAAGTTGGAAGCCATGTGTAAACTACCCTGACCTAAAAGACCAAACGTGATGCATTTTCTGAGAGGCTGCAGCAATATTGACCATGGATGACCAAAAATCAGGGCTCTGCAAAATAAAGAACGCTGCAAAAAGTGCAGCGGAAATCTTCCACTCAAAAGAACTGCCCCTACTAGCATATACTATACAGCAGGTAAAATAAGTATTGGACACGTCACCATTCTCAGTAAATATTTCTAAAGGTGCTATTAACATGACATTTTCACCAGAAATACACACATGCAAAGAAACCGAAACAAATAAGTTCAGAAATTAAAGTTGTGTAATAAAATGGAATGACACAGGGAAAAAATTTGAATTTGAAAATTGATGAAATATTGAACACGCTTACTGAAATTGAATACTTCGTACAAAAGCCTTTCTTGGTAATGACAGCTTCAAGACACCTCCTGTATGGAGAAACTAGTCGCATGCATTGCTCAGGTGTGATTTTGGCCCATTCTTCCACACAAACAGTCTTCAAATCTTGAAGGTTCCGTGGGCCTCTTCTATGAACTCTGATCTTTAGTTCTTTCCATAGATTTTCTATTGGATTCAAGTCAGATGATTGGCTGGGCCATTCTAGCAGCTTTATTTTCTTTCTCTGAAACCAATTGAGAGTTTCCTTGGCTGTGTGTTTGGGATCATTGTCTTACTGAAATGTCCACGCTCGTTTCATCTTCATCATCCTGGTAGGCGGCAGCAGATTTTTATCAAGAGTGTCTCGGTATATTTTTCCATTCATCCTTCCTTCAATTATATGAAGTTTGCCAGTACCGTATGCTGAAAAACAGGCCCCACACCATGATGTTCCCACCTCCAAACTTCACTGTTGGTATGGTGTTTTTGGGGTGATGTGCAGTGCCATTTGACCTATAATTCTTTTCACTCCTCTGTCAGAAATCTTGCGAGGAGCACCTGGTCGTGGCTGGTTTATGGTGAAATGATGTTCTTTCCACTTCCGGATTATGGCCCCAACAGTGCTCATTGGAACATTCAGAAGTTTATAAATCCTTCTGTAACCAATGCCATCAGTATTTTTTTGCAACAATAAGGTTGCAAAGGTCTTGCGAGAGCTCTTTGCTTTTACCCATCATGAGATGTTTCTTGTGTGACACCTTGGTAATGAGATTACTTTTTATAGGCCATCAGTTGGGCCTGAAGCAGCTGATATTAATTTGCACTGACAAGGGGCAGGATTGCGTTCTAAAAACTGATAGATTGCAGCTGGTGTCTTGGCTTTCCATGCCTTTTTGCACCGCCCTTTCTTCATGTGTTCAATACTTTTTCCCTGTGTCATTCCATTTTATTACACATAACTTAATTTCTGAACTTATTTGTTTTGGTTTCTTTGAATGTGTGGATTGCATGGGATGTTATAGACATCTGGTGAAAATTTCATGTCAATAGCACCTTTAGAAATATATTTACTGAGAAAGATGGTGACGTGTTCAATACTTATTTTACCCGCTGTACTATGAGCTAAACTGCCATCAGTCATATGAAGCATGATGCTAAGTGAACACAACATACGGGAGCTGAGAACTGATTAGCTAAGTAACTAATGTTAAGTAAGTTAGTTGTAATTCTTTTGTTCTGGGTTAAAACACACACATACATATATGTATATATAAAAAAAAAGGAAAATTACTTCTCGCTTTGTTGCATCTTCTCTTTGTGAAGTTTGATTTGCTCTGGTAACGTCTTAGTCATGAAGGTATGACGGTCCTTCCTCAGGTGCTGACCAGGCACCTGCTCCATCCCAATGCTCAGGTAATCCCCTTCTGGTCCATACAATGGCCAGTGTGCCACACCTTCTCCATTAGGAGACCTACACACACACACACACACACACACAACGCCAAGAATGTGGTTGCCACCGTATTTTACACATTATATTAACCTTAAAGTATTATCGATTAATATAGTCTTCTCACCTTGTATGAGCAAAGTTGCCCCAATACTGCATCATGGTTCTACATAGCTGTTCTTCTTCCTTTGTGCATGACCCTGGTGGAGAGGAGAGGAGCGTGACCAAACAATCTTTTAGAACCCGTAGAGAAGGCAAGGAGCCGATTAAAATTTAAAATGAGATTTCCAATGTCAAAAAATTTCCTCTCTTACAATCCAATGTGAGATGGGACTCTCTGAAGCAAATTCCAAAAACAAAAGCAAGCTCATCTCCGTGGTCAGATCCTACAAAGCTCGGCTTCCTCTGTTTGAGAAATCCGACAGTTTCCTTGAACTCATAGAAATACACAGGTACTCCTGCATCTGTTAGAATGTAATAAATACACATTTTAAATAAATTATTATGTGGCTCCAATGGCACAGTACACCACCCTCACCCCAAGAGTTTACTTTGTAAATCGTACCTCTATGTAAATTTGCGGTCTTCAACGCAGGAAAGATAAACATAAGGTCGCCGATCATGCGAGTATACCCTTCTCTTATTTTAATACGATCTCCAGACGTTCCCAGGTACTCATCTGCTATCAGTTCAGCTATCCACGGATCTGTAGCCTTAAAACAACAAAAAATGTTTTACAGTAAACTAAAGAATCAAATTTCATAATACCGTACCCATTCAGAAAGCCTGTAGTTTAAAAAATGTTTTTAAAGCTTGAAAAACTATTTTATACTTTCCACCACTTTGTGAACAACCCAATAATCACTACTAGTAGCAGGCGCTGCCAAAGAGTCAGAACTCTATGCAGAAAACGAGTTGAGTCAACTCTCTCCCTTCTTTAATTCGTAATTCCAACTCGCTATTAATCTTTCAAACCCACCATAAAACCTTTTCACCCTAGCATACCCTAGTTAACTCTGTTTAGAATCCGGTCCATTTCCTTTACTGATACTATCCTTTTGCTTTCTTATAGTTATAACTGTTGTTGCTGTCTGCCTGTTTTACTATTTCTGTCTAATTCTTTATTTGTCATGTTTTCTATGTTGATGCTGTGAAGCGACTTTGGGTGTTAGAAAAGCGCTATATAAATAAAATGAATTATTACAATTATAATTATTTCTTACATCAGGGTAAAAGAAGGCAAGTATGGACAACATGTGCTCTCGGTCAACGCCATCAACCCAATCTGGCGGGGAAAAGAACTATGACAAAACAGAGATATTATTATGTAATAATAAAACACACATATTTATAAGTATTTCAATGAATAAAAGACACAAGTAATGTTTTATTTTGTGGAAGTGCAAATTGATTGTGAAATAATGTGTGTTCCAAGTGTACACAATCCAGTTTAATAATATGTGAAAGCAGTTTAACAGAAATTGATATGTTATCTTGATATTTTGCTAAACTGTATGCAACAATATTTTCTCCACTATGAATTAACATCTATCTTTTATTGTTAATTTTAGTCAACTCACATTTGCTAGCATGTATCCACCTTCGTCATTATTAGCCCCAAGCATTAAAGGGGCCTTGTTTATCTCATGGCTTTGAAAAATCTCATGTGCAGACTTAGGCAGGAATTGTCCATCAATAGTCACAGCAAAATATATCATCACGTTCTAAAAGAAAATTAGAAGAAATATTAGAATGGCTACATACCAGAAAAGGCCAATATGCCGCCCTTTGAAAGCCAACCAACCAACTTATCAATGAAGAAATTACATTCACATTCCCAGTTATTTGACATAAAATAGGACTGGATCAAGAGTATTGTGGCCCTGTGCTGTATCCGCTTTGGTGGACCCACCAAAGCACCCACAAAACCAAATCATATGCCTTCATTATAATAAATGGAATGTCTTCTTTATAATGGTTTGTCATTCGATTGAATCATTTTTCAATAGATCAAGCTTGTTATATTAGCCCAGCCTAATAAGACCTCTACACAGGTAAAACAACAGAGTGAATTTACATCCAGAGCACAATATAGGCTACAACCACCCACATGGTAGACTAATTGAATATAATCTAAAATGAAACATTTAAAATATATATGTTTTTATTTAAATATGAATTTAACCGTTGCTAAAATGTTTTAATAACTTAATAGCTTTTGACCCCATGCAGGATAAAGATACCTCTCTTACAAGCTTGTAATATTGTATGATATACTACATCAAATCATTACAGATAATAATAAAACTTGGTGCTCCGTTGGTCTGCGCCCAACTTGCCAGTTGGTCTGCGCCCAACTTGCCAAGGTGAATAGAGACTTGTTCCTATCCCATTGTGATAGTGCTGCTAACAGAAGTGGAGGCACAGTTCAGTTTAAGCTCCTTGTTATCTTACCTCCTTCTGAAACTTCACTATGTCATCAGCCGATAGCTTCTTTACACATTCAGTAATGGTCTGTGTGCTCGAGCTGTCACAATTAGTTTTATTTGCCATCATCTGTAAGACAAAAGATAAAATGGAAAGCAGAAAGGGTAAGGGTGTATTGAAAACGTTAAGACTAAACAGAAATGTACATGAGATGCCATTAATATCCTAGAGATAACCTTAGCAAGTGAAAGGGGATCGCGGGTGTAAAGGGTCTCCATTAGCGCGACACCACTCTCCGCTATGGCACCGTGGACCAGGCTCGACGACAACGGCGAGAGGAGCTATTATTGAGAATTGATAAGACGTCAGGTCATGTAGAGGGCAATGGATAATCCGACATAAATGTGGGTGTTTGTATGGACAAGTTCTCACTAGCAAAGACACGCTCACTCCACCGGCGGACTCTCCAAATATGGTGACGGAATTTGAGTCTCCTCCAAAGTTGTGAATGTGCTCCTTGACCCAGTGCAGGGCTTGAACCTGGTCCAGGAGACCCATGTTTCCCGGAGCATGCTCATCTCCCGTGCTGAATGGAGTGTCGGAGAGAAGACCATTAAATGCATTATGATAAGCGAAGGGTGCATGAACCCTACCCTGAACGTAGCACCTTCCCTTAAACTTGATGATGGCAAGTAAAACAGCGACAGTAGGAGTGTTATAAATTCCCACAAGTAGTATACAGTACCTGACTACTGTATCTAGTTCTAAGTTTAAAGATACATTTATGGCACATTAATCAGAATGATATTCAAGTCTCACCTAAAAAAGCCCAGTATTCCCAGACGATATTGGATCTCCACCACGACTACATTCTGGTAGGCTGCAAGGGCAGAGACGTCATAGAAGAAGACACCGCCCATTGAAAAACCTCCTCCGT
Source organism: Galaxias olidus (assembly GCA_026901105.3). Lineage (NCBI taxonomy): Eukaryota > Metazoa > Chordata > Actinopteri > Galaxiiformes > Galaxiidae > Galaxias > Galaxias olidus. The sequence continues at coordinate 83,377 of JAPMUY010000565.1, read as the reverse complement.
GGATCCATACCATAACCTGGAAAGGTGACACATCACATAGGGCTTGTACAGACATTGGATCAAGCAATATTACACATTTGTCATATATAGTCCATGAATCTGCTGAGATTTTATTTATTTTTATTTTTTTAGAGCAACAGTGGAACTTAATACCGATTTGTTGGTTGACTCAAAATGTAAATAAATATTTAAAAAAACCTTGTCATTACGGAGTTACACTGTAAACGTGCTTCTGTGAGTCTTCTTTGATTTATGGAGTTCTTGTATCCATTTATTGCTAACTGTATGACTCACTGGCAGTTTGGAGTTCTCAGAGGATTTGGAAGGAGTGTAAATGTTGAGGTAAAGGCAGTCCTCCGACACCTCTGGAATTTCAGTCAGCTTCATGGACATGTTCTTTGCCAGGTCAAGGGACACCTGCAGGTCTTGAACACACCTGCATTTTTTTTAATTAAAGACAATTATTAACAATAATTAGAGATGTATTATTTATGTAACCCAACCCTGTTCCCCTAAGTAATCACCAGTGATGAAAAGGTGGTCTTGTGTCATTTTAGAGTCTTACACGTTTGGTTGATGGGTGGCATCCCTCATTCCTTCCCAGCTCTTTGCAGGCTGGGGTGGGGCCAGTCTCAGAGGACCAACAGGTGGCTGGGCAAACGGGACTCCCAGGTACGCGTCAACCATGGTATCCGTCCCTTTTACCTTCACATAGTGCCCTCTTAGGACCCCCAGTTCAGTCTGGACTACAGGTCCTATTACACAAAACAAATTAGTAAAAAATAAATGAGAAAAAAGACATGAACAGAAACATAATACTAGGGGTGGGTGTGTGTGTGTGTGTAGTCCAAAGTTCGACTACTGGCCAACAATTAAAAAAATAACTGGAAATTAAATATAAATAGCAAAATCATATCATCATATTAATTTACAGAGCAACTCGAGACAACAATAAACATCAATATAATGGCAAGTGTTCAAAGGCTGCAACTACTCATTTAATAGGCGGTGCCTGCATGGACAGATGTCATAAAACTCCAGCATAGCGTTAAGCCAGGCTGTCTTAGTTTTCGCGTTGGGTCAACGTTGTGGCAACCAGATACAACGCAAGATTACATTCCCAAGTATTAGTTAAGAAAAATACAACCAAAAGTGACTGGGTTTTGGTTATACTGGGAGAAACGACACTACTTGCGTGGAGCCTTTTAAGTATTAGGTTTATGACCTAAACCCTGTAGAAACTGGAAAACGACACAACTTGCGGGGAGCCTTTTAAGTATTGGGTTTATGACCTAAACCCTGTAGAAACTGGAAAAACTGGACACCCAAGTCGTTTCGGCCGTTCAGGACAATCAGCTTCGATCGACCGTGTAACAAATAATTAATATGCATCTGTCCCTTTTTTGTGACGTGAAGATCTTCAAATCAGAACTCAATAAATCAAGTTCAACAAATCAGGTTGTTGTAAAGAAGGAAAAAATGTAACTTTCCTGCAAATTGATATGCAAAAATAAGTAGCATTTTTAGCCCACATCTTTCATATAATTTCCTTAACTCTTAAACGCAATGTTGCCATACTCACCAATAGGTTCTGATGTCGCTACAACATTCAGCAGTAGTATACTAATTGCAACACAACGTGTTAAAACATTTATAGAACACTTCATGGCTTCCAAATATACCCCGGAGAGGAGTGCCACCTTCTCAGAGACTAACAGACGCTGGTAGAACTCTCAATTTAACGACAATAGCTCTGGTGTAGGCGGGGCAACAAATGCGGTGAAAGTACGTTGTGGAATAGAGCAGCGTTACTTCATTATGCTTGCGTCATTTCACCTCTGATCTATTAGTGAGCCTACTAGATTGCTCTTTCACCTTATTACAAAGCAGAATTTCGACCCCTTGGAAGCCTTATATTGCCGAACCCTTCGTTTGCGGGTGATTAACTCCATATTCACCGCGAATAGTGAAGGGTTAGGGTTAAAATCCTAATGAGCCTCACTGGATGTTGTGAATACTGCTGTGTCGTTTCTTACACGTAAAATAAACTTTAGTCTGCGTCCTGAGGTGAACTCACAAAAAACGCTAAATGGAGAAACTAGAAGAATGCATAGGCTACTTCACAAATAGGCAACAATTTAAAGTATTGGGTGCATTTGATGTTTAATTCAGCGAATTAATTAGGTCTGCGTCTTTTGTAAAATGCATCAGAAAAGTGTACAAAAAATATGGACTTAACATTTGTTGTGCAAGGTAAACATGCAACTCGCAACTGCAACTCGCAAAAGTGTCCGAACGTCTGATCTTAAACGCTCTAAAACTGAGTGGTTCACGCCAAAGCAACTAGCACAGACACAAATGACCGTTTCCATAGCAACGGCACAGTTAGCTAAGGTTAACAAAAATTATTTCATAATTTTATTTCCCTATTAGTATGAGCTAGTGTAAGAAAATCGTTTTTATTTAGCTGCGATTGGCACCATAGCTACTATATGATGCCGAGTATATAATTTTAATAAACAATAGCTTATTTAAATGACAACAAATCCAACGTATGCATGTAAACGCACTAAGGAATAATGCTTTTTGACATAAATCTGGCGCTATAGTTGCTTTCCGACGTTCTAAAACTGCCCTTGGCGATTTGACAAACCAAATCTTCTGCGACGACAAGCAACGGCTTCAGCCGCCTTGCAACTACTAGTTCAGACCGCTGCAACTTTTGTCTGCGACGTTCTAAAACCGTTTCGTTTTCGAGAATCTTTGGTCTGAACTGGCCTTAACTCGAAGAGAGAGCGTTTATTTTATCTCATCTGGAGCAGTATATATATTATAAAGAATATTTTGGTTTCAAAATTAGGCCTATTATACAGAGGATGTGAGAAAGCATGACAACCAACCACAACCTGCCCTCGAGATTGTCTCAGCGGAGCTTGTTCCGCATTTACTGTTGTCGGGGTTTGTTTGATATCTGTAGGTGGACGCTTTCACAATAATATTAATATTGATTGCACTTTTTTGGGTGTTAGGTCGAACGCTCTAAAGTTGACGCTACCCGAAAATTCCACCAAAATCAACAAAAATAAAATACCTTAAGGGCAAGTTTGAATACTGTGGTGCTAAACGTGTGGTTCATGTTAAATAAAAGAATTATCACGGTTGTTGTCAATTTGGAAAAAACATCCCAGCCTTTTCCGTTCAGCCATTCTGGAGATATAAATCCTACTGTCACTGGTGCGACTCACTAAAAACGCTGTTTTCCCCGCGAAAGCATTTTTTTTCTAAATCTTGAACTTTTTGGTGTCTCTCTGTTTGGTCTGGCGGCATTATCTCTTGTTTCAATCAAGTGGAATAAGATCATATATTTTTCTCAAGGAATTGATCTACAACCACAAGTATGTTTCCTTTTGATCAGACGTCTATTGACTGAACTGTGAGGTAAGACCGGAAAGGTTTAAGTTACGATATTATGAAACTTAATTTAACGCAAAAGTAACATACCTACCAAAATAATACAGGGTCTTAGCTAAGTTTTTATATATAGGGTTTATGTGATGGGTTTACCAAAAAATGCCGCCAACCTATTTCCTAAAGATGTGCTAGCTAGCTGCGAGGCTGGACATTGTTTACTAGTAGCCTAGCGCTTGCCGAGGACTGAGTCTGAGGTAAATTATGTTTGCTAGTCCAGAGCGGGCAACGCGTTACGGTGCGCACTGCATTAGCGAACTTTATTATCATTTTAAGATGTCTGTCATGCTCTTAATTACGATTACTAATTTCTTAATTACTTATAACAAGTACACTATTACTAAATAAATTAACTGATTTAATTAACGAAGAACAACTTCAATCGGTGTAACGTTAACAATGTGTAGCGTTTGTTCATTCTTAATCTCCAGCTGTCAAACACATGGAATGGGTAACTGAATCCCTGTTAAGCTTTCCAATGAAACGCAGGATTACATTGGGACAGTACAGGTTTTATTTAACAAAACTTTTTGCATGATTTAAGATGTATTGTATTACTTTGAAGCGAGACTCATTCTCTGAATTTTGCCCCATTCTAAGCAGCTGGCAGCGCCCAGGGAGTCCAGACAGCATTGCCAGTGGTCAGGACACTGATATGAGTATTTTATTTGTCATTTTACGTATCCATCCAACCCAGCCCCCCTAAGAAATGTTTACTGTTCATGGTTCAATTGTTATTCTGGAAAAAACATCAATTCACAATGAATATGAGACACAGGTGCTACGTGGGCCTTGGTGATAACTATTTTGTAGATTGTGTGCAAAATATATTGTGATACTAGGGATAAGTTACTGTTTATGTGTTGATGCTTGCAGTGAGTTTATTGAATTGAGGGAGGTGTCTACCATAGTGGGTAATTGGCTGAGAAGTTCTTCCGGGGGCAGGGGGATGAAAAGTGTGTTTAGTTGCATCATTCTGGGCAGAGCAACTGAGATTGCATGAAGGAGAAGCAGCACATGATTTTCAAGAGAGATGACTAATTAGAGAGAGCCACCCTGTTTCATTGTTTTTATCGGAGACACCTCAACCTCGGGGTAGCTGTTGCTGCGGCAAGCCAATAAAACTGAGCTCTGTTGAGCTATCGAACAGTAACATTGCCTCCTTTCCGTTCTTCCTTACCTAATTTTAGCCACTCAAACACTCAAGACTGTAAATTTGAACGTAAAAAAGATAATTTTAATATAGCCATCTCTCTATTCTATAGCAGTGCTAACAAGTTCAAATCAATATCACCTTCCTATCTTAAGCTATTGTACTAAAATGTTCAAAATATGTCAGCAATGGAAGGTCCTATCAATTTAAAACAAAGTTTTTTTGTGTTCCTGAAAGTTTTTACTACCACAGCTATTGTACTAAAAATTTCTAAATAAGGGTCCAGCATTGTCAATTTGACAGTTTTTGAACATTCCATGCATTCTAAATTCAACATTTTGGCCACTAAAACATCATATGTCAGCAATGGAAGGTCCTATCAACCTAAAACAAAGTGTTTTGTGTTCCTGGAAGTATTTACTACCACATGAAACATCAAATTTGATCCTAAACCATATATTTAAATATCAAATAGGATGAACGTTCACTAAGTCTGTATTATGTTTCACCAAATCTGACTTTCAAGCATTTTTTTTTCTACAGATTACAAGTAAATCTTCAAGAACTTTCAGGTTCAAATTGCCCACATATATGGTCTTGGCCTGTGAAAAATATTTCATAATGATATGAGCATCTATTTAAAAGATATTGGACTAAACGTGTCGTAAAATGGGGTAAATTTCAGCAATTTTTGAACATTCCGAAATTTTGCAAGAAAAAAAATCATATTTTAGCAATGGAATGTGCAAAAGATATTAAAAAATGTGTTTTGTAATCATGAAAGTCTTTTCTATTATATTACACATCAACTGGAATTGTAAAACCTTTTTAAAAATATAAGGTCAGCTTAATGTACTGTCACCCCCTTACGAATTGTGAAATTTCACTTTTAAAGATTTTTTTTTAAAAGACTGTAAACCTGAATGTAAAAAATATACTTTTAATATAACCATCTTTGTAGTCTATAGCAGTGTTGACAATTTCAAATCAATATCACCATCCTATCTTAAGATATTGAACAAAAATGTTGAAAATAGGGGTCAGAAATTGTCAATTTTGAACATTCCATCCATTGTAAAGTTTGCGACTTTGACCAAATTTCGGACACTAAAAAGAATCCTATCTCAGCAATGGAAAGTCCTATCAACCTTAAACAAAATGTGTTGTGTTCCTCTAGGTCTTTTCGATCATAGGGTATAACAACTGTGACTGTAACATATGCCTTTCATTTTGACCCCTAACACCCTGTAGACACATAAAGTAGACAGGACAAACGTGTTTTCAGTTTTTTTATTTTTATTTAAATCAAGTGATTAAACAGTGAATGCTCCAAATTTGTGTTACTTACTAAACGTTTATTAATAAAAACAAATTCATAAATTTTCAGTTGATCTAAAAGTGACAGTTTTAGTGTCGAAAAAAGGTTTTCAATTTTACGGAGTTGATACTTTGTGTAGCCAAGCGGTCTTCTAAGACCTCAAACCTCCTATGGCCAACTTTGACATTAGTTTACTTCTTTGTCTGGGAAAAATAATGTATATGTTGCTACAGATACTTTGAAAAACTAACTGCCTTTAAAGTTACATGGTCGTTTACCTAAATTAAGGCTAAAATATGAAATACGTGTATGCTGAAAACCGCGAATGTGTCAAACAGCTTAGCTTTTTTATGACGCGGCCCTAGTGAACAACAATTCTATGCTTCAAACGACAGTTTGCCATGGTACTGCTTGCAATTGCGTTCGTACACTAATCAGTGCCAGATCATCACCGGGTCGAAAACACATTCATTTCAAAACATCTCAGTAAAATGTGGGTCCCATTGTAAGATCATTGCTCAGTATTATTTGTACATATCTGCTTATTTAGCCTATAAAGTGGTAATAAACAGGCATATTCTCTCATTGAAATACTATCGTTTTCCCTGCCTCCCCCACAGTTCTCGCCCAATCGATCTTGCAAAAGTCAAAGCTCTCTGCCCAACAAACTCCTACATTATAGCCTATATTTCATTTATCATTACGATGATGATCTTATATGTATCGTATTGATCTTGTGTTTTTAGCAGTCTACGAGTAGCCGATCTGCTAATTTCTGCAGTCTGCTCTGCAAACCTTAAGGCAATAAACCATCTGACTAATAAATAGGTTTTCTTTTTTTCTTAATGCACTGATTTTTCAGGCACGCGTCCGTGGTCACAACTGATCATGCCACTCAACGCGATCTTTAAGGAAACCAAGGCTTCTGTGGACATGAAAACAAAAGATGAAAGGAAAGGTCCCGATTTTCTCACGGCAATTGATATGCTACCTCAAACTCTTATCACGCATAATTCTTCATAAGCAGAAGTATTTTAAATATGAACAGTTTTTCATATCCGCTGATCATTAATATATTCTTAACTGCCTTGATAGGCCTACTTAAAATTACCCCGCTCAAGAATGCGACAACTAGGTCACCTTTTATCTTGGTACAGATACCGTTACCAATGAGCATCACTCACATTCACAATCAATCGGCATAGCTAAAGTTAAATTCAATGTGTTATAGGCCTATGTAATAGACAAACTTACTGACATTACCATAAGCTTATGTAAAACAATGAAAATATGTCTTGCTTTATGGATTTCAATCCACGCGACTGATTTCTAAATCAAAACAAACTATCTAGCAAGTATTAGTGGAAAAGTACTTGTGTTTTACCGCTGTCCTGGAGAAGTGAAGGCACGGAAAACTTTGAGTGAGCAGTTCTTCCTCTGCCTAGTATCTATTTTTTTTTTGAGAATCTTTCAAAGGCCTTGAAAGAGATGAAAGGCCTAGACCGACGGATTAAATTTAAATTAGTAGCAACACAAGTAAAGTATATAGCACGTATTTTAAATAACTAATTGTTGTCTGATTGCTTATTCCACTTAAGGTCATGTAGGTACAGGGGTTTACTTCAAAATGAATCAAAGTTTGACCGTGAAAAAGTATGGGAACAGGTAGGCAAGAAGACTTCAAGACTTACTTGGTGCGCGGCAAAATCGGTGCGCGTATTCTACCAAAATAAAGCATTTCACACAAAGTTCAGCGTCGAGCACCACGCAGAGGCGAGTTTTGAAATTACAATATGATGTTATTAACAGTAAGTATATGGAAAGATTGAATTGTCCATGATTTAAGAATAAATGCTTAAATCAGTACATCAGTGGTTTGATATTAAATAAAGCATACATTTTTTGATCAAAATGCTTAAAGTTTAGGATTTGCTCATGCAAGAAAAAAACCTGCGCACTTTGAAAGTTAAAGGTGAATAAGAAAGAGCTCTATCGATGTTGACACGTATATGTTGTGAAACGAGGTTTACATTTGAATTACTGAATAGGCTCAGACCAACAAAAACGTTATATTTGTGGTGATTCAAACAGTTTCAAAAAGCTACACTGCGCGACTTTAGTCGCCGCTGCGTGAATTGTGTCCCGTTAAGACAACATTGTAGCGGTTGGAGTTGTCTAGATAAAGCGTTTTACACTAAGCCTAAATAGGGGAGACCCGATGTCACCAATGTATGTAGCACCTGCCTTGGATGAGAAGGGGCAGTTGCAGACCCCGAGCACAGGCAGCTATACGCCAAAGGCGAAATATATGCCAGGGCAGTTTCAAGACCATGCTACCCCTGATGCTTATGTTAATTATTTTGCTATTAAGTTGTTGTTGTTGTTCGGCGATAAATTAACGTAACGTTACCAACTTTACTAAAACTGGGGCATGAAAGTAAACAATTGTCTGTCCAACTGTCCAACTTTACTATACTTTTATTTTGATAGACAAATTCTAAAGAAGTTAAAGAACAGTGGTGAGGGGCACATCTGAAGTCCCATTTTATAATGGCATGGGTTGTTCTTTTAATAACACATTTTGGTTTATAAAAGAAATCATCTAAGGTGCATGATTATGCTATAAGCTTGAGGGTCTGAATGTGGTTATTTATAAATAAATTCACAAAAACGACAAGTATCATCTACGACATGTGAATATAAAGGCTGCAGCAGACATTGTATTCAGTAGTCCAACTGCATCTGATATCTTAATGTAATGCTTATATTCACAAAACCATCTCAATGTAAAGCTAAATAACATAACAAAATAAATAAATTCGTCAACGTCTATAGACTGTTATTAATGTGTACGTTTTGACCGCATATGGTTATTTCGGTCTGGGTCGTGAGTTGTGCGTTCGTAGATATGTTTACCATGTCTATGTCTGCATCCCGGCCCCATGTTCCCCTAGCATTGGGTTGCAACTTGTAACGGTGTAGAGTGACACCTACTGGTCAACCAACACCACTTCAAGCAGCAACTGGTCTCCCATTGAAGTACCAATCAAGACCAACCCTGCTTAGTTTAAAGGCAAGCCAGATTTGGGATGCAGGGCTCTATTGCTGCTGACAATCAATCACAGATTAGATCAATCAACTTCATAAACAAAAATTCCTTTAATTTTTCAATTTTTCATGTTTTGGACGGGCCAGTGGCGCAATGGATAACGCGTCTGACTACGGATCAGAAGATTCTAGGTTCGACTCCTGGCTGGCTCGAGATTTTAGATTTGATCTTTATTTGCAACATTGTCAAACTGTGCCAAAAAGTTACATATTTCTAGCTGAGCGTTTTTTTATAAATAATATATTATTGCCGACTGTAAAAAGTATAAGAACATATTTTTTATAGCCCCATTAATTCAATGAAATGTAGAACTTTCCTAGTATTTAAAACCAAAATAATATCTCTACACCCTGCATTGTAGCATTACTGAAACTACTCATCGTAGTTAAGGACCTGTTCCACCTCACGTTAGCCACGTTATCCACCCAGTACGGTTTATCGAAGAGAAGCGGAGGAACAGAGGCAGCAAAGGCTTTTCTCTCGCGAGGAAGGACGCCGTTATCGGAATCCTTACAAACAACACGAGAATTCATCATTCAGACGGTAATATAACCCAAACTAGCACGGTACATATTGTCGTGTGCTTGAAGTGGAGACATAGTTTGCACTCAAATCACATATACATAGATTTTTTTGTCAAACTGAACAGACAACGCATCTGCGACCATGAGGCCCGCTAACTAGCTAACAAGCTAACTGTTTGGGACTGGGAAGACTACGGCTAACGCGCTAGCTAGCCATATAGTCCTTCGTCAGCCACAAAATATTATTAGCTAACGTTAGCTAACATTTTAGCCAACTAGCGTAAGTTAGCTAAAACAAAAGTGGCTGTTAATAATGCTAATACTAGCTGTTGTACACAAACCAATACAACACGGCAACCCCAGGCACGATGTAACGTGTTTTTTTTTAATACTTGTCCCGAGTCGACCAACTAAAAGCATATGATCTAAGCAAAGGGCGAAAGCCGGCTAAGCTAACAAAACCTAACCTGGCGCCCACTCCCTGCAAGGATTTTGCTAGTAGCGTTATTTTTTTTTTAAACTATCGTGTAGCACAATTTAGCCAGCAGCTTGAGCCCACATCAAGTGACACTGTCCACCGTATTTACATACAAACGTACAAATTCTCGTTCCCCTAATACATGTTATGTTAAATGCTATAGATTAGACGAGTGCCCATCTGTTTAATTTTTTAAGTTTGAGTGTAGGCAATTTTACAAATTGTTTGTCACAAACTTACATGGTCTGCAAGACTAGAAAGGCTTGCTACCATTTCCCAGTGAATTAAACTAAAGCCAGCTCTAGTTCCCTCTGTACACTACCTGGCTACTTAAATATGCCTAAGTATTTATGCCTTTTTGTTAAATAATTACTTTATCTGCTTTTATTAAGTGCATAGACAGTTCATGTTGTGATTATAAGTTTAATAAAAAAAAGAAAAACGGATGTCCTGATTTGAAAGTTGAACAATGTTCTTAAACCTTAACCCATTATTTTAGCGTTTTTTTCATAACAAGTCACTCTTTGTAAATGAGCAAGTAGACTTAAGAAAGAGATACTTTTTAATGGTATGTGACCATCTTAAGAAAGTTTGATGAAATGTTTTTTCATCAGTAAACCTTTGTTCATCCACCTTGTTTCTGTTATTACAGAGCTGAATGATGTCAGAGCAAGATCTGGATGAAATAGTGCAGATAACTGTGGAGGACTTTGTTCCAACTGAACAAACTGGTACAAGTGATTAGTTAACAAAAAATTTTGCTCAATGAAACTTGTGCTGTTTTGTCAAATTAATTTGTGACTGTTTAATTTGTGTTAGACATGTTGGACAATCATGAGGATGGGGATAGGCCTCAAAAGAAAAAGCGTAAGGTGGAAAACAACGTTCAAGAATCATCCATTAAGGTATGTCTGCACTCTATCTTGGGTTTTCTCAAAATCGTGATTTATTCGAATGTTTTTATTAAAATTTGATTCCATTGTCTTCTAAATACATTTTATTTTTCTCTCTTTCTTAGAACTTGTTGTACACCATCAACCAGTCAATATGCCAGCGTCTGGACAGCATTGAGAACAAGCTGCAGGCAGTTGAGGCCACTTGCAAAGCCCTGGGGCGTAAGCTGGATGCTGTCGCAAGCTCCAAGAACCAGGTTGCACCACCCATCCAGGTTCCCATGGTTGCAGGATCCCCTCTTGGGGCCACACAGACCTGGAACAAAGTGCGCTGGTGAGCTATGGGGAATAGAAACATCGTTTGTTGGTATTGCTGAATTGGGAAGAGCTATGGGAGCAGCAAGGTGGGGCTGTGGGTGGCATCAAAGACGATAACAACACTTCTGAGAATTCCATTGTAGAATTTAATCTGTTGTGGCTCCTTTTCTGTGTAGTAGCAGTTTTGACATGTGAAACTTTTGATTATTGGCAAAATATACTACCACGGAAGAGGTTAGTTACCAAACTAACATGCAGATGCTTCCATACAGGTGTACTACTGCAGGATACAATTGTCCTATGTAGCCTATCATGTTGTGTGGCATGTACAGTTAACTAGTTTAATTTTATGATTACACTTTTTTATCTTAATGGGAGTGGTGTCTTTGAGGAACACTGCTCGTATAGATAAGGCCACAAAGGGTCACTGTATAGTTTGAGTAGGAAAATTATGTGCATCATGTACTAGCCACAAGATCTCAACCCAATCGAACACTTTTGGAAGATTTGGACCGGCATGTTAGACAGCCCTCTATACCTCATCCAAACACCAGATGAGGGGATGTTGCTTGGACGAATTAAGTTTCATTCCAACGGCGCGTTGACTCTGTGCTGATGGCTTGTCGTGTCCTTACTAATAATTATTAGCACAATTATTATTATTATTTTTAATCTAATTTGTCACCCATTTGTTGTATAACGGTGTTTATTTATGCCTTTGAAACAAACATAGACGTACCCTTTTCTGCCCTCCCACAGTGTTGTTCCACAGACAAACGTCATAGTGAGCAGTGAGAGACAGAAGGGGACAGGCCAGGAGGACACTCCATTAGAGAACCTTCTCAGCAAGTGAGTAACTGACGTGACACCCAATTATTCAGTTGAAATAGAACATGTTAGCTGGAGTGTAACTAATGACATGCTGTGCAAGAGCTCACACTGAGCTTGCATCACCAACCACAAAACCTTTTGTAATGGCATCTCAAAATAGACAGGATAGAGAGTTATATGATCCCTTATGCTGAAATACGAGGAATCGTTCTACAAAATAATTTTAAGGGATTTGGGGTGGGGACACATGTCATTGTGGTTTTAAAGCAGGAAGATTTTTTTTCCTGGATGTTGCGCTGAATCGGACCCACTACACTATCTCCAGAAGGCACCACAATGAGCTTTGACGTCTCAGGGCCAATTATATCCTCTCTCGGTGATTAAAAAAAAACGAAAAGAAAAAAGAAAGGATTTATTAGACTGTGTGACATCCCAATGCCATTCTTTCATGCTTCATTTTAAATAGAAATATTCTAATTCAAATATGCTCAAAATGTCTTACACTGTGTGTTACAGCACAGCCAGTGGGCGGAGGCAGAACACCATTCTGGTTAAGGTGCCCATGGCTGAGGACAGTCAAGAGGACCAGGAGAGTGGCTCGGAGGCCAGTGACTCAGTCTCCAACAATGGCCAGGCCAATGCTCAGAGCACGCAGAACGTCACCCTCATCACCCTCAACTCGGAAGGTACGATGGCGTATGCGATGGCATGCATATCGAATAGGAAGCAAACTCTTCTGGCCAACATGGAGTGACAACAATATTTTGGGTTGTGCAGTTTCGCAGTTATGGATACCATGGAGTTGAATATTATCTGCCAGACTTTCTAATCCCCTAGCCCCCATAGGTAAAGCTTTTATTGTTGTTATTGTTATTTGGCCTGTTTTTGAGTGTATTCTGGTAGTTTATTGGTTATCCTGTGCTACGTTATTTATTATAGTTGTTGCCCAAATTGTGTTTGACAGTCATGTGGCAGCATCAGCTAAAGAGTGCTATGTTTGTAAGCCAGAGAAACCCGCTCTCTGGGTCTCCTTGGGTGCAAACTAGACCTCTTGTCTTGAATGTTCTGGTGGTTTCGAATTGGAAAAACTTACTTTGCCACTTGTATCATTGCCATAACCTCACTAGAACTGGCTCCCAGCTCCTGGCTGTGTGTGTTCAAAAATATTTTGATTTTGGGGTATTTGTTCTGTTAGAGCCATTCTGAATTCAAATGTCGCAATGTTGGCAGTCAATAATGGTAGATGGCGGTTGTTATTGAACGATGGAAGCGCAGCATGAGAGATGACACTCACTCATTTTATCAGTCACTGAATTCCCACATGGGGGTGCTGTGGTATCATCAGAACAGAACATGAACGTGCTGCGCTGCGGTATTTCTTTTTGACCTGTGGCTGCATTCATTAATGGGTATTTCTTAAAACAGATTAATCATTTTTGCGTATGTTTCATTCTCTCAAGGTTACTTGTACCTTTAGGGCTCAGGTTGGCCATTCTTAATATGGGAGATATGACTCCCTTTCTGCTTTAAAGAATAGCCTTCCTAACTGATGGCTCAGGGCACTCCGCAGTGCGCATACAGGCCTACCTGTTCTACAGGTCATCTTGGAGAAAGAGAAGATCTGATCACAGGCCCACTGCATTCTTAGCTTTTTTTTCTTCTCAATTTCTTGAGTAAAATCCAAGTAATGATAATTGTTGGTGTGTGTTTTGACAATAAAAGAAATAAACAGATACTTTAGCTTTTGTGGAGGCTGCTATGCACAACTTTTGTATTGATGCCTGCAGTTATCTATGAAGCCCATTTTCTTTCTGAAACGGCTCTATTTTGGCTGATCATTTTTGGAATATGCAATATATAACTAAGGCGTTTCTTCCCTCCCCCCTCTGTAGAGGACTTCCCAGGTGGTACCTGGCTAGGGGACGAGACCAACCCAGAGATGCGAGTGCGGTGCCCGGTGTCGCCCGGCGACATGCTGCACATCACCACCAACTGCCGCACGGCGGAGAAGATGGCGCTGACGCTCCTGGACTACCTGTTCCACCGCGAGGTCCAGGCCATGTCCAACCTGTCTGGCCAGGGCAAGCACGGCAAGAAGCAGCTCGACCCCCTGATGATCTACGGCATCCGTTGTAAGTGACCTCACGGTGCTCCGAAAGCCCCCTGTGCTTCCCTGCTGACATTGGCCCACTGAACCGAAAACTCAGTGGGCCAATTGAAGACTCCTACTACTGACTAAACGGACCCCACAACCATCTCAACCTAACTGTTACTAACCGTTGGACATTTTGTTCATCTGTCATTTCAACATTTCAATGGATCTGTCGTCCCTTTAGCGGTCCTAGCTTTATCTCTGTCCCTAGCCACGTTAGCCACACGTTCTCACCGTCCCCAGTCTACAGCGGTACTGTACATGCAGTATGTACAGTGTGATTTTGACCCGCGCTGCTCCCTTGCTCGGGGTGCTCAGAAAATGACTGCAGCCGCGCATTCCCAGGGCAGGTTACGACAACACACATTCATCATTGCACACACGCATTAATGCGGAACACATTTCATAGCATACCAAAGTGGAAACGACGTGCACGTGTAGGTCACGTTGATCCTGTCGGAGCCTCTCCTATTTCCCCCCGAACCTTTGATTCCAAATGAAGCTGGGACCCGGGGATAAGGTGCGGGGTTTTGACTGTTTTCTTTTTCTGATTCCTGCGGCTGCTATGTGGGCCAAGCTGTACACGGCTGCACACGGAACAGGCACAGCCTCCCTGACCCTTAGTCTATCAGCACCTGTCAGTTCCAGGCCAGCTCCTCTGAAGGGTTTGACTCGCCCTCGTGCACTTACAGTCGGCGTGCGTGTTTTAAGCTCTTCTGGGTTGTTGTTTTTTATAAGGGTCTGTTTGTTTAGCCTGTAATGTGCGCTTGTTATTTTTGGGCGTGGGTGTCTTACCTGTGTTTCCCCTCGTCAGAATGGGTGTGTGTGTGGCTGCAGGCGGAGTTGGCCCATTGTGAAGGTATGTAAGCGCTGGGGCATAGCCAGGTGAACGTCTCCCTCTCCCTCCCTCTCTGTGTGTGTGACTCCCGTCCACAGGAGGAGGAGGAGAAGGAGCACCTGTTCTGCCTGTTGGTACAGGACCACCAAGAGGCCAGCCCTCTCTGCCTGTCTACGCCCTCTCTCCGCCAACACCCCCAGCCCCCTAGCCCCCCATCTGCTCAGCCTCCACCAACAGGCTGTGGCCGCCCCATTAATGGAGCTCGAAAAGTAGCTGTCAACTGCCGTCACACCCTCAGCCATCTATTAACACCCACTAACACGGCCACAAACATGCCGCCGGGCCTCTTGCTCTTGTCCACACCCGCCTCAGTGTTAGCTGAAGCCCTGACTGGGTTACGAGAGACCCATGCTCTCCTCTCTCCTCTCCTCTCCCCTCAGGTCACCTGTTCTACAAGTTTGGAATCACCGAGTCGGACTGGTACCGCATCAAGCAGAGCATCGACTCCAAGTGTCGCACGGCCTGGAGACGCAAGCAGCGCGGCCAGAGCCTGGCCGTCAAGAGCTTCTCTAAACGTACGCCTGCCGCTCAGGGCAGCACAGGTATAGCACACGCAGTGTGCACACAGAACCCCCCCCCCCCCCCCCCCCCCCCCTAAGTAAGAAAGCTAGAGCTGAGGCCAGAGTTGTGTGTGTGTGTGTGTGTGTGTGTGTGTGTGTGTGTGTGTGTGTGTGCGCGCGCGTTTGGTTGCTGCAGATGGTTGTAATCTCTCACAACACTGGCCGCTGTCCTTCCCGCCCTGAGATCCATCACCCCTCACCTCGGGCTGCAAGGGGAAACCCAGATATCCTGTGAGAACACACACACACACACACACACACACACACACACACAGAGGGGTGGACCGGCAGGGTGGACCGGCAGGGGGGCGGCCCCATGCTCACAGGCCACACACACGCCGCAGAGTGCGCAACAGTAGACACACACACACACACACACACACACACACACAGGCAGATAGATACAAATCATAGTGGAGTGTCTAGACTGAAGCCAGGAGCTCGTGTTTGGCTACTCTGCCATGAATGTGTTTAGACCGCCTGCCTGAGAGGACTTGTTGTGTATTTAGAGGGGTTTTGATAAATGATAACCCCCCCCATAGTCTGGCAGATGTCGCAGCCGCTGTCCAAGTTTTTTGTTCCAAACGATCATTAAGTTTGTATGTGCGTGTGCGTGTCAAGCCTGTGTCCCTGTGTCCAACTGTACAAACATCGGGGTACAATGAATCCTCTTAAGTCCGGTCCTTCTGGGCCTCAGTGAGCGACACAGGCTTCCTGAACGAGGGCACCCCTGCCCTGAGCTCACACTGTCTCTGGTCTGTCCTCCTCTCCAGAAGGGGGCGTGGGAGCCGAGGCAGCCCACATGGAGGGCGCCACCCAGCAGACCCTGCACTACGCCCTGGCCAACCAGCAGGTCCAGATCCACCGCATCGGAGAGGACGGACAGGTGCAGGTGGTGAGTGTCCCCTCTCAGCCACCGTCCATCCCTTATCCCTCCTCACTGATTCCCCACATCTATAGCCAAGGTGTCTCTCTCTCTCTCTCTCTCCCTTCTCCTGCTTCCCGTCTCCTCCACACGTCCCCTAAGCGTCTCTTGTCACGGGAGGATTTCAGAGCAAGGTTTGCATTGCATCCCGGCCCACCCCCAGCGCGGAGGCACACGGCACAGGAATCTCCACAGGAAGACGTTCTCGCTCAGTGTAGGAGAGGCAGTCGCTCGGGGACGGGACGACTCGACGCAGCTGCTCGGGTCAAGGGTCACAGGCCAGCCCATCTCGCCATGGGTGGGTGGGCCAACAGGAAGTTATTCAGCCAATCGGGGCCTGCCCTTTCAACACTTGTCGGTCACACCATGCCCTGGCTTTAAAGACGGAGGTTACGTAAGATAGAAACAGGGAAGTAGGGCCGGTTGTTAGTAACAATGGTACTGAGACTAATGGAGTCGTCAACTCCCTATTGCGTGTCTCTATCAATCTTTGGAAGATCAACAACGCTTCTTTGTGTAACTATTAAGGATTGAAGTCCCCACTTTTAAGCCAATGTGTTATTGATACTGTAGCTAAGTAACCCCCGTTGCAAATACGTTATTTTTTTTTTATTTTGAAACGTGAACTAGTTTTGTGTACTGTAGCTATCGAGACATGCAGAACAAGAAGCACAGAGCGTTTCATAGGAGGTCCTGCCAATTGTGGGCGTGAGCGTGTGCCAGGAATATTTACTGTGTGTCCCAGATATAGTTGTCAGGGCTTTCATTCTGTAAATTATACAACACAAATTACATTGAACAATTGCTGTAATATCAACAGTTCCCTTGCGGTCAAATGAACCCAGGCTGCACTTCTCTACATACTGTTAACTGTAACGATGCTGTTATCAGCTCCCTCCGTAACCTACAAGGCCCGGGAGCCCTTTCCGCTAAAGCTGTCTCATAAATCATTAGGAACGAATCTATGAAGATGACCAATCCTGCAACGCACTTGGCATATATACAAACGATGCTGCTGCTGATGATGATGATGATGACACTGAGAGCGCTGTGGAGGATGAATGCTGCTCTTCACCCCATCTTGAAGATAAACGTAACAAGAAGCCATGAGCCAAGGTAAGACTTGGAGGAGGAGGAGGAGGAGGAGGAGGGGGGACCACCGGGAGCTGAGTGTGCGGTCGATTACCCCCCCGGTGTTCCTCGCGGAGCGTCGCCGGCTGCAGCCCAGGCAGAGATTTACGAGGGGTGCTAATGTGCAGTGGAAGGGAAACGTAAAGCAGGAGAGACTAGCGCCGCCACTCCGGGCCGGGACCCCCTCCATGGTCCATCCATCAGAGCGGATAGGCGCGCGCGCCGCACCCTCGGCCCCTTCACGCCACGCGGGAACGAGGACAGACAAAGACGTGTTTCCTATTGTGATAAAGCATTGTCCTGTCAACAAGCGAAACACGAGAGGCCCAAAGCCTTCTACGGCTGAAGCAAAGTTAACATTTGAGTTGGGGAAACGGGTGTGTTTTCTGCTCTTTGGGAATCTGCAGTGACGTGTGTGCGTGTGTGCGTGTGCGCGTGTGTGCGTGTGTGTGTGTGTGTGTCTGCTTTCAGATTCCTCAGGGTCATCTCCACATCGCCCAGGTGCCACAAGGGGAAGAGGTTCAGATCACACAGGACAGTGAGGTGTGTGTGTGTGTGTGTGTTGGTGTGGAATTTGATCATCTGTCTGAGGTCTATTTCCCTCTCTTCTTTTCACCACCACATTTTATCTGTTTAACCCCGCCTGTATTTAGTACCCTCACTCTGGCTCTTATTATTCCTTCTCTTCTGAATGATGATTAGTGTAGCCCTTTCCTACTCCTGACTCCCCAGTCTGTGTCTCTGTTTCTGTGTCTGTGGGTGTGGGTGTGTCTGTGTCTGTCTGTGTGTGTGTTTGTGTCTGTCTGTGTGTGCGCGTGTGTCTCTGTCTGCGTGTGTCTCTGTTTCTGTCTGTCTCTCTGTCTGTGTCCGCGTCTGTTTCTTTGCACAGCTCGGTGATACACGAGGCATCCCAGTAAGCCTTCCTACCCATAAAGTCATTAGGCAAACTTCAGCTCCATCAGATGTTCTGTGTTAGAGAGCTTGTTTATATTCCCGTCTGCTTATCCATGGGTTATTACATTTGTTTCCACATGGGACTGACACCCAGCTGGCTCGAGGTTCTTTTAGCTGACGGAGTCGCATGCAAACAACGACTTGGCCCACCAGTGGAATTATTATGAGAATCTCGAGTCAAAACCACACCAAGTATCTAAAAATAATGCCTTGCTTTATTGCGCATCGCAGTTAATGAGGTTAATAAGATTTTGGGTAGAGATATTTATTTCAAGGCGCCACTCTCAACACGCTTACAAAAGCACACACACACACACACACACACACACACACACACACACACACGAACATTCTCTGTCTAACTTGCATGTGCATGGTGGTGTGTGAGGGATTCTGAATCTACGGCTGGGAATCTTTATAGCTCTCAGACATGCATAAGCTTGAGAGAGTTAAAGATAGCGAGAAAGTGAGAGGAATGGCAAGAACCGTAAGGAGGGAGAAATCTCCAAAGCCTTTCCTGCTCTTTGTGACTGGGGCCAGAAACGTTGTTTTTTTTCCCCCCTCTCTCTCTCTCCACTTCCCACTCAGCAATGTTGTTTGTTTTGTTTTTTCAGTTCAAAGCTTAGCAACAAAATCCAACTTCTCTCAGCTGCCACTCACCGAGTGAGTTTTTAATTTGGGACCGGCCCTTTTTTCATCAAAGCCATTGGTTTCAGAGCGCATGAGAAGGAAATTAGCTATTTCTGAGAGATTACTGTACTCTCTGTCCATATGTCAGGCCAGACAGCCCTGTGTGTATACATGGAACACGCTCAGGAAGAGAAAGCAGCCTGGGGGGGGGGGGTTAGCTAAAGAGGGCCTATTACGTGGGGGCTTTCTCTTGATGTGGGCCCGTTAATGTCTCTGGGTGTGTGGTCACTATGTGTGCATGTGTGTTTAATATTGTCCAGAGTGTTTTTGACCGTTGGTCTCTGATCTTTCTTAGGGGAATCTCCAGATCCACCAGGTGCACGTTGGGCAAGATGGACAGGTAACACACACACGTACACACGTTCTCTCAGTGGTGCACCACATTGCTTAGTGTCTGTGCTCCTCCACGCTCACGGTTTCCGATGGTAGTTATCAGATTGTCATCTGCTGTTGAGTTATCGTGTGTCTGCTGCAGTGTGCCATCACCTCGGGGCTGTCTGACTGGGGTTTAGGCCACAAATCCCTCTGTCGTACCATGTGTTCAGAGAGCGCGCCGTCTTCAGCTCCGCCTGATTTTACACACACACACACACACACACACACACACACACACGCTAAGTCTGTCCTCCTGTTGTCTCCCACTCTGTCTTTGTCGGTTGTTTTGGACGGAGGCCTCTTCCTCTTCCTCTTCTTTTCTCCGGGATCAAAGGCAGCCTCCGGGATCAAAGGGGACCCGGGTCTGTGCGACCATTACACAGATGGGCGCCGCGCGTGTTTCCATATTCATGGTGTCGTCGCGCTCGTCTAGGAGGAAGCTCTTTCTCACGCTCGCTTATGGGAAGAAGGGGACAGTGCTGTTGGAACTGTTAAGACAGGTGCCTGTCTGAAAACAGAACCCACTTTGGCCCCTCTCAGCGAAGACCTGCAGCTACTTTTCAGCCAGTCGACATCTTCCTTTTGAAAACACAGCTAGGTACACTGCGCATACGTCGTTTTCTACGCAGTGGTGATCTAGAAGACGAACACTGAGTCAAAATCAGCATGTAGTATATGTACACAGTTGCGCAGAAGTAATATTGGCCCTTGCACATTTGCTGATCACGGCAGTGTTCTGCAGATGGGTAACCTAATTGTAACCAGTCATCCGATTTTATTTGTTACTTTGAAGGCCTGGTCTGTTGCGGTTAATATAATATAATATGCTGTGATACTGCATGTGGTGATTTTGTTATGATGGCAGAGTGATACATCCTGTTGTTGTTGTTGTTGTTGTTGTTGTTGTATGTATTGTTTTGTTGGCCGTCTTGGGCTCGAACACACTGCAATCAATTTAATGGATTATATGAGGTAGCCTTTCCCACACCCTTTACAGCTTTCCCTGTAAAACACCGGACGGACCCCCCCCCCCCCCCCCCCCCCCCCCCCCCCCGCCCCCTTCTTTTCTTCTCTCCCCGCCCGTCCTCAGATGACCTGCTTATATTGCCTGACGGCATCGTTTCCGCTCGGTACTTTTCTGGGACGTTAGCGGCAGGCCGCTACTCGGCTCTGGTTTTGATTGTGGGCTGTAACTCGCATTGATCTGTTTGTTGACTCCCACGTCCGTATGATTGATCCCCTTGGCTTTCTACTGACATAAAATACATTTTAGGTTCTCCTTGTCGGCTTTTCTGTTGATAGCGGGGAGGAAAGTTGAAGGTTAGCCCAATCAGAGACCGTATTTTCCAGCAACTAATGGTCCTCCAAGACAGGAGGCATGCCTTGCCTCTCTACCTATGAGAGCCTCTGGTCTTTATACTGCATCTCTGTTTTCCGAGGCAGAAATACTCGAAATACATTCATTTTGATAGGCAGTGACTAGAGACACGCTGTTCCGCTCCAAGTGGTTAGGGCATCGGCACAGATTGTATGGGGCACTTTGGGCTTGTCACGGCGGGCTAGTCTAACTGCGTAGGAGCCTAACAAGGGCCCCCATTCCCCCGGCGGTCCTGGTCCCGTCCAATAAAGCCCCGTCTCTCTCTCTCTCTCTCTCTTTCTCTCTTCCCTTTCTCTCCAGCTCCGAGTTATGATTGTGTCTGTAAAATGATACGAGCCCCGTGCCAAAACAAACACACACTTTATTTTTTCTCCCTCTAACCTTGTGTTCCAGGTCTAGCTTTTCACACACTGATATGCGAACGCATGCGATGCGCGCACGCACACACACACACACACACACACACACATACACACACACACACACACAGTGGCACGATACGTTCTCCAGGAGGCCTGTATTCCCAGGGAGTGAGTCAGGAATAAAAATAGCTGACTAGTCGGTATTGTTCTTCCAAGAGACCGTCGTGTTTTTATTGCCATTAGTCTGCTCTCGGAGCTGACGGAACCCAGAAGGACGGACGAACGGACCGACAGACAGATACTGGGACGAGAGGCTTTAAAAGAAGATGGTTTCCAGACGATCACGTTCACCAGATGAACGAGACGAGGGTTTTACAATTGGCTGACGTGAGCACCAAGCAGCCTACGCTCAGGGGCTGGTGGGTGATGTGAGGGTGATGCACTGCCTGGATCCTACCGTCTGTTTGCTCCCTGTGCGTGCGTGCGTGCGTGCGTGCGTGCGTGCGTGCGTGCGTGCAGCAAAGACCCCACCCGGCAGGCCTCTCTCTCTCTGGATGATGTCATGGCTGTTCCTGTGTCGTGTGGGAGTAGCGCTGTCCAGGCCGCGGACCGATGGGCCATGCTAGCGTAGCCTGTCCTTCAGTACATCGCACAGGACGGCTGCTCCCATCTCCCCCCCTCCTCCGCTCTCTCCGGTCACCCTTTCTTCTCCCTCCCTCTCTTTTATCTAGTTGGGCTATAGATAGGAGCGTCCGTCTCGAAACAGCTGGGCGCTTCCCCCAGCTCAGCTCACTTCCTCTTCTCACTGCAGCTGTGTGGCCCCCTGGTGGCGGGGGTCAAGTTGCGGGGCAGGTGTGTGTGCGTGTGTCGCGGAGGCGTTGGGGAACTGTGTGTCTTTCTGGGGGGATTCACAGGATGTTATTGTCTATTCTGCAAATCCTTGGTAACACTGGTTGTTTTTGTAGGTTCGAAAGATGGGGGGAGGCTGAGTGGTGCTAATGTGGCCTCGGCATAGGTGTACATTTTATATTGTTACATTTTACATTATCCAAAGAGACTCGCAATGAGATTACAGGGACAATTGTTTGCCACTTAGGGTCAAGTGCCTGGGTCAAGTGCCTTGCTCAAGGGCACACTAGTGGTGGTGTTCCCAGGTGGGATTTCAACTAATGACCTTTTGGTCACCAGGTAGCTGTCCTAGCCACTAGGCCACCACTATCCCCAATTATGTGAGCACATGTTTAGGGTTGACAGGAATTTATGCCGGATTTATACAGGAATTTTAGACGGGCAGCCCTCTTTTCTCGAGCTGAGAGACAGAGGTCGTGTTAAAAGGCTGTGAGCGAGACAGACCCCCGGTCTCTCTCTCCTCGTGTCTCTCTCCTCGTGTCTCCTTGAATTACCAACCCGCCACTACTGTGATGGAAACACAATCCGTTGGAGAGGCTTCGTCCTGCAACGTGTGCGTTTTTAGCTGCGGGTTGGTTCCTTTGTGTGTAGGTGGATGGGTGGAGGGTGGATGGGTGGAGGGAGGGAGGGAGGGGTGGAGTGCCCCTCTTTGCCAGCATACCTCGGATTTCTGCCCACCGGCGGCTACTGAAGTCCGGGCTGCACTGCGTCCAGAGAGCGCTTCGTCGTTCCAGCAACAAGCCTCTCGTGCTGATGGGGTTGAAAAAGGGAAGGTCTGTGAAACAACCCCCCCCCCCGCAACCCTTCTCCCAGTCAGCCTGTCTCTCTGTCTCTCTCCCAGTCCTCTGAAAGCTCTTATCTAGTGCCCTCTAATCTGGGCCGGCACTGACAGAGGGAGACCCGACCCAGGAGCCAGAGATGAAAGGACCCACTGACGAGGAGGAAGAGGAGGAAGAGGAGGGGGAAAGAGGCTGAGATGCTGAGAGGAGAGAGATGTTTTTGGAGTTGCTGGGGAATTAAACTCACATTCCCCAGCACATGACACATGATGTCCGTTTGATACCCCTCTCTCTCTCTCTCTTTCTCACACATAAAGTGAGTCACAGCTCTCTGAAGCGCTGTGCTCTTGAGCGCCAGCCTCTCCCAGTGTTGTGCGAGTTCACGTTGTTCTCTCATTGTCAAGCAGCCCTCACAACCCCCACTGGGCCTGTCTCCCTCATATCATCTCACTCCCAGGATGAGCCATAAACCTCCCCTCCAACATCCCGCCCCCCGTCCAAGTCGGTGTCATCCGCTGGTGCTGCACCAGGGAGAGGCCTGTGGGGTGGGGTGGGGGGGGGGGGGGGGGTCCTGTGAAGTGGCAACCGTGAACTTGTGATCCCCTTCACGGTTGGCTCGTCCATCACCCTCCTCCTCCTCCTCCTCCTCCTCCTCCTGCTGCGGCTCGGTCCCCCCCCTCGGGTCGGGCCCCCGGCCCCCTCTCTTCCTGTCAGCACATGTTGCGTCACATCCACAGCGGTGCTGTTTGTGGCTCGGTGTGGGAAGCGGGTCAGAGAACACGGGGCCCGGCTCCGTCTGGAGGCCGGCCCAGTACGCCTCCCCCTGGCCCGTCTAGCGGAGATGGCAAGCACACAACCAGGAGGCGCGCGGGCCAAAAGGGGGAGGCGTTTTGGCTTTGTGAAGGGGGTGGTCGAAGGACAGAGAAAAATAACAGGTGAGGAAGAGGAGGGGTGTTGGATAGAAGAGTAGACCGCAACTCTTCCTGATTATTGTGGCTGTTTGCGTCCCAGCCTATCTGAGCATGTGTTGTTTTGGTGGCTGTGTGTGCAGTGTGAGTACGTGCAAGCAAGCGAGACGTTTGTGTGGGGACCCCAGACGATGACATCAGTTCCTGTCAGAGCTGTATTGGGCTTGGCTCAGTAAAGATGGCGTGGTGCCGTAAAGTGATTCTCTTTTTATTCTCTTATCTCGTAAAGTCTCTTTACTTGTCCTGGTGGATAGATAGACACACACACACACACACACACACACACACCGAGCAGATGGTGGGGAGGACCGCAATGTTAATCAACCTCCGACTGGCCTTGAAATCGATGCGCTGGCACACAGCCTGAATTGTTATTTAATTGTCCCCATTTCTCGCTGTCCAAGAATGTTGTTGATAATGTGCATGGGGTTGCCGGGCACAACCTGTTATCCAGAACCAAAGGGAGGGAGGGAGAGGAGGAAGGAATCGAAGAGAAAAAGGAGGAGAGGATGGAAAAGAAGAAAAACCCAGATGTTTTACAACCAGGCTGCTGTGTGTTTAGTGTGTGTTTAATATATGCTGGCGGTGTAGGCTTCAAAGTGTTGACAGGGCAGGATTGTGTTTCAAAGGAGGGCTGGTTTGTCCAGAGTCTGCTCTGTGTCCTGTGGCATCATGGTCCGGAGATAAGAGGAACAAAGGTCAGGGAAGCCCTGAGTGAGTGTGTGTTTGGGTCGTGTGTGTGTGTGTGTGTGTTTGTTGAGTGTGTGTGTTTGAGTCAAGTGTGTGTCTAGTGCATGTGCGTCGAGTGTGTGTGTTTAGGTCGAGTGTGTGTGTGAGAGAGACAAATGAAGAGTGTTTGTTTGTGTGTGTGTGTGTGTGTGTGTGTGTGTGTGTGTGTGTGTGTGTGTGTCAGGAGGTATCCTTAGCCAACGCAGCAAGGCACCACCAGCCAAGTTTCCTGTCCTCCCTTCTCCATCCTCTCCCTCTTTAGACATGCCCACCTCCTAACCCCTCACCACAAACACAGCACTGCAGTTAAATATATATCTCCTGTCCATCATCTGCACAGGCTGATCTAAACGAACTGGAAGTTACACAAAAATCACAAACACGATTAGGCTATCAGTTGTAACAGGAAATTCGCATGGGGACAGAAAATGAATCCGCCAGGTCGAATGAGGTTTCCGGAGACACGATGGATCACAAAAGCTTTCTTCATTTAAAACATAAAACCTGTGCTAAATTACCGCAGTTATTTTTATCTGTGCGGAGCCTTTTATTCGCTGGTCCTGGATCAGCATTTGAGCCACACTGGTGTATTCTTAAGAGCCCCACCCCCCCGGTTCTGTCTGATCATGACTCGCCATCTGCTTGTGGGCGGATGCGAGGCGTTTGATTTATTGCAGGTGTCACCCTTTGGTGGACTGTCAGTGTCCTCGTTGGGTTTCAATAGCAGGGTTTTTTTAACTATACCAAAATGCTACAAGCTAGAGTATAGCAGTTGTTTCTTGGCTTCTGGTGGCAACAGACTTTTCACAGTGGTAGACGCAGGTCATGTTGAAAAATCTGTCTGTGCGTCTCTCTTAGTTACCGCGTCCTCCATGTCTAAGGGCACAGCTTAGCCCAAACAGTAAAGTAAAAGCCCCTTGTACTTTTGCCCCCCACCCACCCACCCTCCTCCTCCTCCTCCTCCTCCTCAATGGTGGTTGAGTTTGTTCTCTGTACATCTGTTTAGGCTCAGGAGGTCTGAACATGCAGATGTTGTTGACGGCTGTGAAGCAGAGAGGAAGTTCCAGCCTCCAAATGAGTCTTTTTTTCTTCCTTTTCTTTATTTTTTTATTTCATTACAGCATTGGCTTCATCTGAAAGAATCAAGAGGTGAAATTCCACAGGGAATGGTTGGAAAGTTTGGAAAGAGACCAGAGTGGTGGCAGTTTCATTTTATTTAGATTTCCCACCAACGGAATGTGTGTGTATGTTACAGGCGATCCCAGTTTAATTTAGTGATGACAAACGTTGAGGAAACTGAAGACTGAAAAAAATAGGCATGCACGCACACACACACATACATTTACTCCCGGTTGTTTCAAAATTCCAGAGAGCATGGGAAACACTACCATTTCTGAGGATAGCAGAAAAAAAATTTAAATAAAAAAAACTAAACGTTGATTTTGATTCATTTGTACACTTCACTCCAAGAACTTGTGGGTCACACATGAGAGATAACCATCCAAGGACACATTTTGTTTTTGAGCATTATTTAATCATAACCAGTTGCACATGCTCTGAAAATCCAGTCTCTAAATGCCCAGACAGGAAGGTGGCCGGGACCGGGAGAGAGCTGTTATTTGTACAGTTGGTTATTGTGTTTCATTTTGGAAGGGGGGATGTTTTTTGCGTTAGGCTGTGTTGTTGTGTGGCTCTTTCTCTTCTCCCTCCAATTGCTGTATTTCTTCTGTGTCCTTTCTCCGTTACTGTTGAAAGCATTACGGCATAACCAGAAGATTTATTCCCCTTTTCTTTTACCTTTTTTTTTTCCAGAAGGTCATGTCGTCTTTTAAACTGTCGTGGATTTAAGATGCCCATGATTGCTCAGCGTTATTCGCCTTCACTCCCCTTTTTTTTATCCCCCCCCTCTCTCTCTTCCTGGCAGAGTGATACTCTCTTTCACAGCAGCCATTTAATCCTGCCTGTCTGCTGTGGGACCTTCCCGCCTCTACTGACTATTTAAAGGCCCCTAATCTGAAGAGCTACAGGTCAACTGTAACAAATGCCTGTTAGTCCCACTGTCGACGTCCGATGCTGCTCTGACAGAAGATGCAGCTTCCCAAGCCAAACAATAAATAACGTCTTCTTTTTTTTTTTTTACTAGCGGTTTCCTGCTGTGACGCATAAAACGAAAAAATAGTTTTCCCGAGGAATAAACACATTTGAAGTGCAGTTGAGCAATGGGAAGTAAACTAAAGCAGGCGATCTCAGTAGTGCTCTGGACACGTGATTTATAACTGTATAAACCATCTTAAAAAAAAAAAAAAATCTCAAAAAATAATTTTAAGTGTGAATGATTGAGAAATAACTGATTAGGCAACTGCGCCGAGCACTCAAGCGTTGGAATCCGTCTTTGGCTGCGTGCGCTGTCCGTATCAATTCCAGATAGCGGAGATGAGTTGTGGGACCGGATGTGGGCTATTGGAGATCGGGGCTAATCACTGTAGAGCTCTCACACACCGGTCAGACCCTGTTAAACCCTCTTTGTTCAGCCCGAGCACAGCTGAGAATGCAAACGGGTCTCGTATGAAGGGCCCAAAGTCTCTTGGACCAGTGTGTCTGCACGCATCACAAACACACAGACAGCAACACCTGTGATTCCAGTGAGCTTTTACGAGGCATGATAAGACGGGACGAGACATTCTGACATGGGACGCGTTTCAACAGCTGCGGGCTCTCGCAATCTCCGAAAGGTTTTGGCGTGCGGAGTACAGCTCTCTTTGTTTTTTCTGCTGTGTGTGTTACGAGGAGGGGGGGGGGATTTGTCTGACGTGCGCAGACCGCTATGAAAACGTCTGTCACTTATCACCTCAATAGGATACCAAGGCAGGTCTCCCTGGGTGAGCCGTGTTTTTGTGTTGCATAGAACAGTGGTCCCTCTGAAATCCCTCTCGCAGCCAGCCAGCGGAGCTGCCTGTCCTCTCCTGTCCTGTTTTGATAGAGCGATTGATCCGGCGATGCAGCGAGACGCCTCGGTTAACGGCGCCCTTCGAGGCCAGCTGGGCCCGGCCTGGTCATGAGAAGGCAGACTCTTGACGGAGAATCTGTAAAGAGTCTCTGAGAAGTCAAGCTGAGCCAGAAAGGCACCAGGAGGGTTTCAACTGAGCCACGTCTTCAAAGCCACGGCTGACTCCAGGGGGGCGGTCGGGGTTGAGCAGGGGGAGCTGGGAGAGCAGTGGGGGCAACAAACAGAATCTGTAATTGAGGTCTTGTGGGGTTTGGGTTTTTCTGCAGACTGTGAGATTCTCCCTCAAATTGGGAATGTCTGTTGCGCTCATACCCAGCTGGTCCGCTGGCATGACGGTTGGGATTTGTTTTTTGGGGGGGGGGGGGGGGGGGGGGGGGGGGTTGTTGGCGTCGATGGAGAGCCACATCACATGGTGCGGCGAACGGAGCAAAACAAGGACACAGACACCCGGAGAGATAATCAACATGTGGAGAGCAGGAGACAGGAGACATGGGAGCGCAGAGGGAAGCAAAGCTCCGCAGACGCACCGTCACGAGGCCGAGAAGGGGGAGAAGGGATACTGTAACGATTACCGTCGCCATGGTTTCGTTTTAAACCAGATCGGCCCTGTGCTCCTTTGTAGATTTCTAGGCTAGTCTAGAACCGCATCACCCAGGATGCCTGTTGGCCAGGAAGGGTAGACCGAAGAGCTGACTGGATGTTTC
This sequence comes from Galaxias olidus, assembly GCA_026901105.3. Lineage (NCBI taxonomy): Eukaryota > Metazoa > Chordata > Actinopteri > Galaxiiformes > Galaxiidae > Galaxias > Galaxias olidus. The sequence continues at coordinate 54,764 of JAPMUY010000565.1, read as the reverse complement.
TCCTTCCATTTGTCTCCGTGGGTGCATGTTGATAGTCTGATTGCATGTTTTCTCCATGTCTGATGGCACAGCCTTGCTTTCCAATTAGACAGCCTCCATGCCTGGAGCCCATAGGCTTCCCTGTAGTGCGCATGTGTCTGCAGGAGCACGCCACGCTCCAGTCCTCCCTAATTAGTGTTTGGAAAACCTATGCTGCTATGCCGCCTGGCAGCAGTTCAAGTCGAGTTAAGGGGTCGAGTTTTTTTTTCTCTCACCCTCATTTTCTTATTTCTCTTTCATTCCTGTTTCTTGTTCTCTCTCTTGTTGGCATTTTTACCATTGATGTATGTTTTTTTTTTTTTATACGGTTGATGTATGTTTTCTTTCTGTGTGCTGTGTACAACAAACCCTTTCATTTTCTTGGAATGTAAGCTACACGAAATCAGGCTGTGAAATCCAACGTAACTGGCATGTTATACTACACATTTGGAAAAGTTCAAATGGGAATTGTTAATTGTATGGAAACAATATTAAAGACCTCTTTCAACTTTGAAAACATAGAGGGGGAAAAGAGTTGGGTAGGGATGGAATTACAACCCCTGAATTTCTATCATGGTGCGTGCGTGCGTGCGTTTGTGTGTGCGTGTGCGTGTGCGTGTGCGTGTGTGTGTGTGTGTACACGGTTGGCTTTTACCAACGAAAGGACGTAAATTAAACAATTCTGGCGGGACATAGGAATGACGAACGGCTGTTTAGTATCAGGAGGGAAGATAATTAGAGGGCAGGCTGGATCAAACTCTTCTTCCCCGACGGGCCTGAGCTGGCCAGTTGGTCTTCTAATTCCCCCTCAACGAAGTCCCCCCTCTCTCTCCCTCTTGAGAGCTGGTTCTGTGAGCCGGCGATACCGTTTGCTCACCGTGTGTCCTGCGTTCCCCAGGTGCTGCGCGGGGCCCAGCTGATAGCGGTGGCCTCTGCCGACGGCGGGGCCACGACGGTGGAGGGTTCCCCGCTGCAGGCCAGCGACATCCAGGTGCAGTACGTCCAGCTGGCCCCCGTGGCCGACCACAACGCGGCCGTACAGGTGAGGAGGACACCTTCCCACGCACACACACACACACACACACACACAACACGAGCACACACTGTACCGATCACATGCCGGCACATTCATTCACTCACTCACTCACTCCCAAACATACTAGGTTTCATGGAGGTTGTAGTCTGAGAGCATGAGCTTGGAGCCGTTCCCTCGCTGTGAGGAAAAACAGGACTTTAGTCAGGATCTACGCCGATCCCACTTCACGTTAGTTTGTTTTTCAAACCAAGACATAATTAATATCCCTGCACATACCCCACTCTCTCTGCTCCCTCTATCTGGGGAGATCAGTAATCATTCCCTTGTGGTGCCATTAGCCAGTATCAAAGGCCAGGCGGCGCGATCGCTGTGGGTTCTGACGGCCGGTGGAGCAGACACAGGTCCGCGCTCCTCCGAAATGACATTCCTGTCTCCAGCCAAGCAGGGAGGGAGGGAGGTAGGGAGGGAGGTAACGTTTGGCTGGCTGGCTGGGTTAGGTGAGGGAGGGTAGGCTGGGATAGGTGAGGTTGAATGGACGAAGGACCTCACGGACTGACGGTAGGGAGCTGTAAGGACGGTGAAGGCAGCCAGGAGCGAGAGGTCGGGCGTTTGATTGCTTGGACATCTGTACTCCATCGGACAGATTTCTAGAAGGTTTTATTATGGGATTTTTGAGGAGAACACTGTGTGCTTTTCCTAGTCTTGCTCACCTTGTAAAGTGCTATATATATGTCATCATGTCTCCACAGCACTGCCAGGGAGTTCTGATGGATGGTGCCAGCAACACGCCTGCATCTCTTTACTGGTGTTTTATGCTCGTCTCTTAATGAGATAAGACTTTGCCTGGCCCATTTTCCGTAATTAGTGTCATGCTTAAATAGAGCCATGCCAGCATACAGTAATACGGTAATGTTAGCCATTTGACTTAATTATTCGCGGCTACAATGCTCTTTGCCTGTTTTGCCCCGTTGTCATACTTTCACTCAAAGCAAGTGCACTTATCCCATCAGGCCCTGTAGAGTGTGTTTTATGTAAAGAGTTTAAATGCATGGCTGGAGCGTTAGGAAAAGGAAAGTCATAATTACTAGATGAGCTCGAAATCCCTCCATGGTCGAGCATCTGTGTGAAATGAGAGTCATGTGTTGAGTGGAGAAGGATGCACGAGCCCCCCCTGCCCCACAGACATGCACACACACACACACCACTGTGCCTCTCTGAAGTGGTTCATTGGCACTGCCACAAAACACCCATCAAAAGGACTTCTCCTTTTTGTTTTCGTCTATTTGGTTTTCCCAACCATATCGATTGTGACATTTTAGTTGTAGTTTTCTCTCTCCTCGCAATCACATGCTCTGGGTGTCCCCGATTCCTGGTAAACTAAAATCAAACATATTTTTGGTCCAGTGACATTATAAACACAGGATTAAATCAGCATTGCTCTTTTAATGAATAACAGCGTTTTGACAAATGCCGGTCCTGCTTGCAGTCTGGGTCTCTGGTTTGCTTAGCATGTTGTTTCCTAATTGATCGTATACTCTGCTTGGGTGACAGACCGATCGACCGTCACTTCACACGATCCTTTGGGTCTGGATATTGATTATCTCCAGCCCTTAATAGGCGGCTGTTTGTTTGTGATGTGAGGGCTGAACACTCCATCTCCTCCCAGTGTGTTTGCTCCGGCGTCTGGCCTCCGTCCTTCCTCTCTGCCGCAATCACACCGTGCTTTTGTTTACCCCGTTGCTCTGTTTTTCATTTTCCGAACAGGCCGGAGAGATGATATCCCATTTGCTCCTAACGGCTCATTGTTCACAGAGAGTTTGACAGAAATTAACAAAGTCAACCCGGTCTAATCAATCACCAGGGTTTTCTTTGTCGATTGGCTGTGGGAGTCGATGAACAGTTTGATCTTAGTTCATGAAACTGTCCCCAATCATGAACGGCAAAATCAGACCTTAAATCGATTTAACTGGGCCCATTTTCAAGGTAATAACACTGTATGGACTGGATTGCACTATGAGGAAACCTACATGACGTTACAGTGGAGCGTGCAGCCTGGTTAATAGTCCTCTGGGACGGGTGTGGATAGTTCCCTTTGCGTCTGGTTCAAAGGTCAGGGAAAGTTGAACTCTATCTGCATCCTATAGTGTCAAGAGAATCACTCGCATCTGTTGCCTAGCATGTGGTAGCATTTATAGAAACCCCTTGCAAAAATTACTGGCGCTTCTTATTTATTTATTTGTCCCTGCATATTTTCTTCTTTTTTTTTCTTCTTCATTTTTAATAGTTTCCATTACACAAGCGAGATCAAATGAAAGTACAGAGCGGGCACAAGTACAATGTACAGGGTACATTTACAAAGTACAGGGCCTGTTTGCCAGCCTGGCGTGGGCTGTGCCAGTCGGGTGGTGCGGCCTTGTGATGGTTCAGCCCCAGGTCAGGACCAGAGCCAGCGGGGGGGCGGTACCCCACGAGGGGAATGGCCCACACATTAGGCCTGAGGAAACACCAGCCTGCCGACTACCAGATGGACAGCAGTCAAGGCAGCGTCATTCCCCTATCCACGGCTATAGATCAGCCTTTGAAGTGTTTGGATCAGAGTGTCCTACTCAGCACCTGATCAATCTCGCTGCACTTGCAAAGAGCTGAGCTCCACGTCACTTTGTCCATTGTTACTGTGGAGCTGCGAATGGTTTGTGTGTGTGTGTGTGTGTGTGTGTGTGTGTGTGTGTGTGTGTGTGTGTGTGTGTGTGTGTGTGTGTGTGTGTGTGTGTGTGTGTGTGTGTGTGTGTGTGTGTGTGTGTGTGATTGAGTGTCTGCGAGCGTGTACGCGTTGCAGCTGTGCTCCGGTCTAGTGTTCCAGTAGTGTGACAGCACGCTAGGCTGAGGGCAGGATTAGCCCTGACGCAGCGGCTGCAGGTGTGTTTGTGTGGGGGGGGGGGGGGGGGGGGTGCTCTGGCACTGATCAGAGGAAGGAGTGAGTCACCCTCCGGCCACGCTCATCCCCCCAGAGTGACTCACTCCCATCGTGTTGGACCGAGGTCTACCCTCTCTGTCTGCCTCCCCCGGCTCCGACGGTTGCCAGGGACGGCGATATGCTCCGTACAAACTAAACAGTCTGTTTTGCTTTCTCGTGTCGTTTTTTTTTCCCCATGTTGGCGTTTCCTCCTCCTATCCCTGCTCTCCTCCACCTCCTCCTCATCCTCCCTTATCTTATCAGCGTCTCCCTTTTGGTCCTCCTCTCCCATGGTTTGACGTCCGTCATTGACTTCCCCTCTTTCTCCAGGCAGCGGAGCTGGCCCCAGGCCTGCAGGGGGACATGGAGGTGAAGGAGGCCATCCAGGGAGCCTTGCAGGGGGAGAACGGGCAGGTGGTTCAGATAGTCAGCTCCGTGGCAACCTGAGGGCCCCGGCCCTGGGAACCCCTAACCCCAGGACCGAACGGAACGGCAGAGGTCAACGAATGCTGCAGACTATGAAATCCAGTCAAAATCACACTTTCTTTTTGTCCCCCAGATAATCCACAAGGTAACACAGGTCAATCCAAGGGAAGCGTTAGCTGAAATCGGTTTGTCCTGCTGTCGCCAAATGCATTGCTAGCCCACTGTCATGATATGGAATAGTCCATAGAAAACTTTGTAAAGACCGGTTGCCCCTGAATGGACTGTGGTTCTTCTCATGTATTCATCACCAAAGGACCTGGCTTGGTGGAGCACATGGTGGGATGAAACACCACAATCAGAGGAAGCTTCCAAAAGAATAAGAGACGCTATTAGGACTTCAGCTGCTTGGCTAACCTTCATGCTCCCTTTGTAGGGCTAAACAAACCCCCTAAAACCCACCTCAAGCAAGCAAAAAAAGAACTCTTTTTATAAAGTGGGATAGACGTTGAAAGTGGTTCAAAGGACAGTTGGTCATGCCTGAGGTTTCTTTGACTTTCTTTCTCTTTTTCGCTACTATTTCTCCTTGTAATGGGTACCGTTCTTTTTTACTTTACCCAGTTCATTTTCATATGAGTTAAACAATTTGGCTTTTGTTTTTGTTTGTTTCATATTGCTAATTGTAACATGCTGAAATATATTTGTGTTCTTTTTTTGTTGTTGGAGATAGACGACCCTGAAATAGACAAAATTGTTCTATGATAATCAGTACAAATTGGTAACTTGCAAAATATCAAACCGTTTTGGTTTGCTTTCCTGCTGTCTTTGTGAAAGAAAAAGTCAAGTGAATAAAATATTTTGTGGTCACTATTAAAGTGTCTTTCTTTTCCATATTTGCTATATTGCCTGCCTTCTTTCATATGATGTGATGGGCAAAAGAGCTTTAAACTGAAATGTCAATTGAGTTTTTTGCTTCATTGTTTTTGGGGGTTTATACCTGTATTTCTCTGCGGATATTTGGACAGTAGCCTTATGAGAAGACCTCATTGAAGGTACAACATTGTACCTTAACCCTGTTAGGAGACAGCAGTCTAAATGGAGTTCCACAGAATGGTTAATTAGGACTTGATTTTGATATACTTTCTCACTCCTTAGAAACGTATAATCCTACTGTGTATGGTTTGGGTGTTTTTGGAGTAGTGATGCTGTTCTGCTGATGAATATCTTGGGAAGCTGCTGGGAGGATATAAAGGAAACTTCTTTAGGGAGATTTCCCACGCATAATGTGATGTCATGGTGTATTTTGGAGAGATAGCAAAAACTAAAATGTGATAAAACTCAAATCGCAATGTCTCCACACTTTTTCATTGTTTTCTCTCAGCCTCTGCTGTATTCCCTCCCTCTGTTTTCCCTCTTATTCCCTGACTTTCAGCTCTAGTCTGTTCTTTTCTTCCAACTCCCACTCTTCTTCTATATCTCTCTTTTTCTCTATCCCACACTCTCTCTGACACGGGGTTCGACAGAGTTTTGGCACCGAAGCCTCCTGTCTCACCCCGCTGACCCGCTATGAAATCCAATGGGGGCCTGGAGGTCCTCTCCTCGTCCTTAAAACTAGAGGAACCAGCCCTAGATGTTGTGGCCCAGGCTCTTCACATTTTACAACCTAGGACTCTGGCCAAGCACCACGGCTGTTACCACGGCAACGGACGTGGGCCCTTTTTGGCTGCCTCCTCAATAACGTGCTGAAAACCGAAATGAAAGATGGATAGAGGAATGACGTTTTCGAAAGGGAAGTGTGGAGAGATGGGCGGGGGGGGGGGGGTGGGGGACCAGAACAAGAAAAGACAATCTTTCATTCTCTTCAACTCAACGCTGATGTGTTGTCCTGGTGGGGATGGCAAGCTCTCTGGGGTTCTCCAAAGGACGCGTGTAACAACCTGCAGTGCTGCTCGGCTCACTGGCTTCTCTGGTTGGCCAGGGTTACCAGATTGATGGTTTATTAACACTATTCCCCCAAGTCAAGTTTTTACAATGTTGGAAGGTTTTTTCTGAATACTTGAAGGGCATTGTAATATATTTTTGGACGAAATTACACATAAAAACTGTTTCAAATGTCTCAACAGTAAAACTAAGCTCCCCAGAGCCAGGATAGATCTGTGGCCAGCCCTCAACCCAGACAGTTTACACTAGGTCAGTGAGGTCAGGGTGAAATACTTCTCTTTTTCTCAATGCACTCTTAAAGTTTCTGACATAAGTATTTTGGAGTCACTGGCCTTTTTGCATGGTTGGAATTTTCAATCTGTTTTGACTGGTAAATGGGCATTGTTAAAAATCACATCCCTATAGTAATGATGCAGTAGGGGATTACCAGCAGACAACAGGCCACAATTAGTAACATTATTAACATTATCATTATTAATGAATCAAACTGATCCGCAAGGATGGTCTATACTATACATGTAGGAGGTACTGACCAAAGACCTACTCTGTTAAGTGTTGTTGAAATCTTGAATTTTTCTTCAAGCCTGTATTACTAATATCGGTGTGGACATGTTTGAAATATATCAGGTCATATTTAAAAGAAGAAATGTAAATCTTCAGAAAAAAACAATGCTCTCGTTTTCATCAGGTAGTGCTCCTCCAATCTATAAGGTCATATAAAACGATTATGCAATTTGATGGAAAGATTAGACCCTAACTTGTCTATAAAAACTATTATGTGCCATCAGCAATAATAAAGGGGATAACATTTGTGTTCGCAATGTAGCCAACTAAGGTAGCTCCATTCTGGCACGCGAAAGGCTCGATGAAGCGCAATAGCGGCAGCATTTTTGCGAATTGAGAACGACAAAGCCTGGGCAGATGCAAGCAAAGCCGTAAGTAATTACCAACATTTAATGAATAAACAAACTTGGGATGAATAATAATAGTCTACTTTGAGCTATGCGCCCGTCCGTATCAAGTCAATCGAACGCGGTGCAGATAGCTGCAAGCGGCAAGCTTGCATGATGATAGTATAGGCTTCCAGCCGGAGTGACATACGGATGGACGAGAGAAGCTGTGATTCTAGATCAGCTAAAGAGAAGAGCATGAACTGTTTCGAAAAAAGTTCACTGCCACCGTGCATTTTGCACATTTGAAAATGTTTTGTTTCATTTTCGTCGCAGGTACGTTTAACCCCTGCATGCGTAATTTAAGTGGAACGCTAAAGAATTCAAATTTTGGTTGCATGCTTTACGCCAATGTCCTAAAGGTGAACCTGAGACGTGATGACGTGTGGGGTCAAGAAGAAACAGATTTTGACAGGTTACAGTCATCGTGGTGTGGTTTTACTTTTTGCCTTACCCTGTAAAACAGCGCTTTATTTTTTTGTATCTCATCTTGTTAACCAATCCCGTTTGTCGCACGCATTCTGAAACCATTGTTTTGTATTTGACAAGACAGTTTTAAGTGTCCATTTGAGTTCATTGATTGTAGATAGTGGCAATGTATTTTCTATATCTTTTCATTATCTAGTAGTGCTTCAGTAAGTAAGGCAACCCATGTAATGTCTCATCGTGCATGGTTTGTTCAGCATGATCCTGTCTGATCTGTTATCAGTGTAGAACTGTTTATCAAATTATGCTTTCAATGACAGTCAGGCCTGCATATTCTCATAAGCCCCAGTGCTGTTTTTTCTAAACAAGCACTACACTGTTTATGAACTCGGATCCAGATGGGCTTTATTGAGTCGGCTTTGTGGCCAGTTTGTTTTCATGAGCATATTATTAGGCAATGGGGGAATTACACTGTATTAATGCCTACTGTATGTTTTGATTTGGTTTGTAAACACACCAAGTGACGTGTGCCTGCATGTGATCGATTTAGGTACGTTTCCTCCGTGTTAGTCTAAAATGTCAGAAAGCTCTTCGGAGTGTTTATGGTCAATATTAGGCAGTACACTGAGCTGGCTATACTTTACATACCTCGCATATTTGGTTATCTCTCAACCCTCTGCCCTCATGTTTTTCCACTGCCAATCCCGGAATGCAGTTTGGCAAACCGTTCGGAACCATAGGAACGTTGAGAACATAATGCGTTCCAAATTGGCCAGGGTTGGACTACTGCTGTAAATGTGATGACATGAATCATCCCCATCACTTCATAATCAGGTCCATTGTATGGTACATCAACATTTCTAGACCTTACAGTTTTATTTGTTTATATATTTTTCTGTCCACAGGGCGAGTTTTAACATGCCTAATATAGAATGGTCCTTTGTTTTGAGAGCAAAGGGAGATTTTGAGAGGTCATCCAGTTTGGAACAGGGTTGGGTCCGGTTCCATGGGAGAATGATTACATGTTTTCTAATGCCAGATAGCTCTCTCACGTGATGAAAGGAACTACAATTTGCTTTTCATTGAGCAAAAGTCGAGCCGCTTTGGGAAATGCTGTGTTTAATTTACCACCTCAGATCTTTGTTATGGTTACAAATATGATTATGCCAGACAAAGCATAGCACTGCGCCAATCATGGGGGATATCTCAGAGTGTTTTCCTCCAGTCTGACTATGCCAGGAGGTCAGGCAAGGAACCTGTACCGGACACTGCTCTCACCATATCTGGTTGCAGTCAGACATTAAACTATCACATTTTATCTCACTTGTGTGTGTGTGTGTGTGTGTGTGTGTGTGTGTGTGTGTGTGTGTGTGTGTGTGTGTGTGTGTGTGTGTGTGTGTGTGTGTGTGTGTGTGTGTGTGTTTGCGTGTATGTATTTGTGCACTTGCGTGCATGTGTGTTGGTCTGTGCACGCATGTGCACGTGTTATTATGGGAAAGAGAGATAAGACGACAACAAATAGACAGCCGGTGAGAATGGAAACTTGGAAGATTGGTGGCTACGTTTTTTTTTTGCAAGACTGATGGTATTTACTATGGCTTGAAGCGTGACTGTTATTAGTGACCGAATGAATATCAGCGCCGCCGAGCTCCCGTGGTGTTATCTAGCGGGACTCTGTGTTCCAGACAGACTCAAAGGGGTCGTGCCCTTACAGTGCTCACACAAACCACAGGCACAATCCTTCACTGGCTCACTTAAGCCCAGTCTGCATGAACCAGCCCAGTGCCAGATTGAGGCAGAGGAAAACCAGATAGTCCCCCCCTCCCCCCGGCAGTGGAGGGAGTGTGAGTGGGTTTTGAAGCTGTGTGTGAGATGACGATGAGTCAGATGCGTTGTGTCTCACTCAGTGATGATAGGAGAGGAATCCTTCATAGGTCACAAGGGGGTCAAAAAGACATAGTGGAATGAGTCAGAGACTGAGGGAATAAGAGGCAAGGCGTGATAAAAAGACACATTCAATTGGTTTCATTCATGGGAACTTGAACAGCTGGACAGTTTATTTAGTCAAAGTTTGCATTTGATGCCTGTCCTTTTTTTTTTGTTTTGGCCTCTCAGGATCTCATCAGATGTATAAATAAAAAATAAAAAAAATAATTATAGTAACATCCATAGCCATTATCTGCAGAGAAGATAAATTCTCTGAGTAATGTTATAAATAGTTTTTCCAAAACACTATTTGAATTCTCAAAATTCCTAAATTTAGGAATTGTCCGCTTTCTTAGACTTGCGCTATTCTATAATTCAAAAGAATGTATTGCTTTGAATTAAGACTCCTCTTTTCCATAAAAGGCATGATTCACAACCTTCATTTTTCTTTGAGACATCAGCCAAGGCATACAAATTGCAGTGACTTTGTTTAGTGTCGGTGTGTGCCTTCCACTTAATCACCTTAAAGCACTGCGTAATCTCTCTGGCACTCACAGTCAATCACTGACTAATAAGAGTAGGTTTGGTGAGCTTTAGGAGAGAACCCACGGACGAGACTTCCAGCCACGGGCCTGCCCATGTGGCCTATCAGATACTCTCGTTCTCTTCATCTTCGTTAATGAGCTCCAGAATGTGTGGCAAACAGGGAAAAAAAGAGGGAAATTAGAAGCAGGCCACTCATTAAAATCTCACACAGTGAAGTGAATCGCATGCACACTACGTTGACTTGAATCCCTCCGGGAGGATGAAATCCGAGCCTGAGAACCTGAGCGGTTTCTTGGCCGGATCGTCGGCGCTGTAAGCCCGGTCTGATCCGATCAGGGTGCTCTGCAGCAGGCAGTGGGCCGGGCTGTGCCAGGGCTCTGGCCTAATGTGGGGAGGAAGAGAAGAGAGTGCCGGGGGGAAAGAGAAACGTGCAACATGAGAAAACATGAGCCGCTGCAATCAGGCCCTGAACAAAAAGCCTGTTTCAGAACTTTTTCTTTGTCCCTGACCACATGACTGAGGAAGATGAGGTGGCTGGGGTTCTAAACCGGCTGACTGCGGGTTTGGGATGCTGAAGAGCAATTAGGGACCGTGAGGAAACAAACTCGTTTGGGGTGTCACTGCCCCTCAAACGGGACAAGCAGTCCACAACTAGGCCTCCAACGAGACGGAGAACAATCCCACACAAAGATGATATTGTCTGCTTGTAAAAAGCATGTCGGATATAATTCTTGCTGTGGTGAAGAAGACATAGCATTCTTTCTAGACTGCGAGAAGTAGAGAGGATTGATAGTGCTTAGAGGAACAAAAATGGCAGTGAAGTGGGGTTTGGAATCGAAACCGTGACAATTGGATTTCCTTAAATGAAAGGTTGCTGAGGAAGGCACGCTCACTGTTCCCTGTGTATTGCATATTTCCACACGGAGTATTAGACTACTTAAGCAGCACTGAGACTTGGAGAAATAGGGTTAGTTTCATGGGACAAAAGTGAGAACCCATAGGCCTAGAGTGTGGAAATAATAAAGATCTGGCGGCGTTAGTGTGTGTGTGTGTGTGTGTGTGTGTGTGTATTTGTGTGTGTTTGTGTGTGTGTTTGTGTGTGTTTGTATGTGTTTGTGTATGAGCAAATCATCTGTTTGTGTAAAAAGTGTTGTTTTTAATGCAAACTCACCAACATCTGGTTCAGCTCTTCTCTCTGATCACATGGTCCGAACAGACCAGGAGGGAATTTGTACACTTTTTCTTTTTTTTCTTATAAACACAAAGAGACTTGCATGCATGGCAATTCACACACACAAATACACTTAATAACAACTAATGAACTCACACATGCAAACACATACCCAACCGGGAGGGTCAAATTAAGAATTTCCTGTTTTTATAGCTGTTGTTGGCAAATCAGACTCAAGGACCTTTAGCTAAAACATAATTTTATTATTTATGTCTTTTCTTGAGATATTCAGATATTGCGCCTTTGAAACGGCGGTGCCAGTGCTCTTCATGTTGTAACATTTTTGCATTTACAACATAATGGCTTGAAATGCACATTGTGTCATAGCACACACTATAAACGTGTACATAGTAGCTTTTACATTGTCCACCCAGTCAAAATCAATATGCATGCAAATGTTTCTTATTCAAAGGTATCCTGAGGTCTCTTAGTGATGATTGCGTCGGGCCATTATCCCTTATGACACAGTGGTGTCAAAAAAGATATCTGAATTCTACCCCCTGTGTGAAATCCCCTGTCCACCTAGGGAAAAAACACCCTTCAATTGCTCCTCAGAGAACATGACCCACCAGCTCCATCCCAGTCCTCCAATTCCCTCTCTCTTTTTTCTCTTTGTCTTCCCCCTGAGGAGTCATTTGTGCCCAGAACACCCAAATGAGCTACAGCCTATCATTACAGTTATGAAGGATGTAAGTACAGATACTGTCCCTCGGTGGGGAACAATTTGTCCTGGGAGTCATTGTCGAGCATGCGTATAAATAATTGGTAGTAAGATGATCATATGTTTATGGATCATTTGCGACGGAAGCGATGATGGTTAATGTGTCCCAGAAAGGAATGAGGGGATTGGAGAATTGAGCTTTCTTGTCAGCCCACCGACATTCCTTATTTATTTTTTATTTTTTTACGATGCACAGAGACTGGGACCTGAAGATGTGTTGGCAGACACGTGACATTGGATTCTGGAGAATGTGTGTGTTGTGTTACTGCATCACGTGTACTGTAGAGTGAGGGTGTGTGTGTGTGTGTGTGTGTGTGTGTGTGTGTGTGTGTGTGTGGGTTGGGTGTGTGTTTGAGTTTCACTCCCACCAGCTCTGTGTGAGGCCCCTGGCGAGGGCAAAGTGGTCATTTGTGTGAGCTGATAAGTAAGACAGTGGAATGTTTTCAAGTGAAGAAAAACACATATTTAACTGAATCTTCCAGAGCAGGTTGACATTGTGGTCCACATGACATACAGCATCACCAGAGCCGGGCCTGCCATTGGTCAGTTAAAGCAGTGGAGTAGAGTCCTGTTCGTATATCATCAAGAGTAATACTTTGAACATGTTTAAACCATTTTGGCCAGACCCTAGATTGTTACCAGGCCAATGGGATGTTTCCCTCAGGTTTACAGCTCAAAAGCATCTGCTTGAGTTTGACTTGGTTTGAGTTTCGTCCAAAAGATGCATTGATGTATTCATATCGAGTGGAACAAATTCTCTCGCGGGCTTAAAGTTTTATTGAAGGTTACGGTTTATTATGGTTTGAATTTGGCTATGGTCATGACTGTACGATAAACAGAGAAATAGGTACATAGATTTATGTCTTGGCAAAACACTCTGAAGTCTGGCAACAAATAAAGGTAAACATGCATTACTGAAACAAAGATTTGACGACACGACAAATTCGTTTTTTCTTCAGGACCCGATAGATTAGTTTTAAGATATATATATTCGACTGTCAATTTAGATTTTTTGTTTTGCTATCCAGAGTAGCATTACATTGTGTACTGCACTCTCTGTAGAGACTGTAAACAGTTTTCCAAGGCTAGGCTTAGGCACAATATATTTTACTATTTTATACACATATCTAACTTATCAGTAGATGCCACGATTGTGAATAAAGATGTAATGACCCTGTACACTATAAGCTACCATGTGACCATTTCTGTCATCAGCACGGGAATATGTTTGCATATTGAACTGAATTTCTGTGGAAGTGAGCGGTTTATTTTCAATCAATACAATGTCATTGTTTTTTTTTTTTGCAGGAAAAGCAGTCGTATAATGGCGATGACGGATTTTCGTATGAACAGTAGTTTTGGCTAATATTAGTGATGGAAGCGCTATGATGGATATATTATGGTAAGATCTTACTTAAGCTATTCCTCCTCTCAGAGACATATTATTCGACCTTTGAAGAATCTGCTTTTACTGTGTAGGCTTATTTTGATTAGACATTAGATATCGGTCATTACTGATCCCTCTCCTCATATTAGCCCTGCGGTTAAAAACCTATTTCATCCTTCCCTGTGCTGTGATTGCTTCCACATGTCCGTGGTCCAGACTCACACAGGGCTCCAGTATCGGTGGGTGTGGGGGACTGGGGGAGCACCCTAATGGGCTTCGACAGCTCCAGCGTCCCCCTGGATGCTCCCAGGGAGGGGGGACAACACCCCTTTGATTAGGATGGATAATGGGAGCACTGTTTGAGGGCAGAGGGAGGACGGAGGGTGGGGTGTTGCGGGGGGTGGATCAGGGGAGAGCAAAAGGGCCTAGATGGTGCTGATGATGATGATGATGATGATGAGGGCATATTGGATGCGTTTGTATAAAAATCTCTACAATTCCTACATGTTTAATCATATTTTGGCCTCCCCATGTCTGGCACTCGCCGAGGACAAGGGCTTTGTGGGGAAATCAGACCTATGCACGGCGGATGCATGTGACAGAGGCTTGCAGCTGGGAAACCCACATGTGTGGATGTGAACTTTTTAGCACACTCTCTCGCAGACACACAGTCCTTAAATCTCTTGATACGGGCTAAAAGCCTACTTTGGTTTTCATTCTTATTGTGGCTCAACAAATAAAGTGTTCCTGTCAGTTCGTGTCAGGTATCATATCTCTGATGGAAGGTAAGTGTGTGTGAAGGGTAACTCTACACGGCGTGGAGCTTGCCAGGTGAAGGTTCTTTCAGACAGGATATGTTGGATATGTTGCATATGTCCATTACAGTCACTGGGGAGAGTTGGCCGTCAGCTACAGGTGGAGTTTCCATCTTCCCAAGTGGCCTGTGTGGGGGAAGCACTGCACAAGGTGGGGGAAACAGCTGTGATCTTTCAAGAAACACATCAACAATTTCCCTGCCATTTTCCCCTGAGAATAAAAAGCATGATTAAATGAGTGACCGTCCGGCTCAGCTTACAGCAGAGGTTTGGCCAAAGTGGTAAGAAGAAGCTTTCCTTCTCAGGAGAGATGTTGGCGGTGAGTGATACCCTAGTACATAGGAGAGGCAGAGAAACGGAGCAACCAGGAAGGTGATTTGATTGACCATATTTTGACTTTGGCACAAAGGCAAATATTTATTTGCACAGATTTTGTAGTGGCTGTAGTATTGAACAGCCTATCCAGTGTCAAGGCAAGTCTATTAGACCATTATATCTAGTTCTACAGTATGGTGTGGATGGAAAGTTTCAACTAAGAGCGTCTGAATTGGTTCAATGAACGCGTGAGTTTTTCGAAACAAAGTGGATAGTGTTGCAACGGTAAATGTGTTTTCGCATGACGCTTTTTTGGGGGTTGTTGTAGTTACCTTGATAAAAATATTCATGGACAGTTTGCGTGCCCAAGTTTGAAATCACATTATTACAACAATTCCCTTATGTGTGGGCAGTTTTCTTACTTCTCTATTTCAAAATACTAGTTGGCCAAGCTTTTTATTTTTGTCTCCAACTATTTGGTAAGGTGAAATATTTACCCTAAGAAATACAGTATATCAGATATTTTTGATTGCAGCTCAAAGAAACTTGTTGAATCTTTTTCTTAGTTTTACCGTTCTCACCGATAACATTGCTCTGCAATTACCCAGTCAACAGAGAAAAGTGTGCGAACATTTGAAAATACAACCATGAAGGCATTTGTTTTTTTGTGGCTGTGATAAGACCCGGCGGAGGGGTATATTTTACAGTAGATGTTCGGCCGCAGTTCAGGGTGTTCCGAACATGATATGGCATAACAACTTGATAAGAGCCAAGTGTTTGGACTGAGTCGTTAGCGTTAGCAACTATTTGGCAGCGGATCTGTCATCTGTGGCACCGGCAGTGGGCCTACTTGATAGACCATATCGTATCCCATGGTTCGGTTCAGTGGGAGTGGATGGCCCCGGTAGGAGGCTGAGGAGGATGAGGAAGCAGAGGAAGTGGAGGAGGAGGAGGAGGAGAAGGCGGCGGCAGAGGCGTAGGAGGAAGGAGAGGACCTTTGAGCCTCGCTTTGAGACATGTTCTTCGGACAGTACACAGTTCTGTGCAGCAGGTTCATTCCCACGCCATGTGGATGAAGCCAGATAACACGCTTTCTCGGACGGTTACACGCCGGAGGTTCACAGTTTGATACAGTGTATTTTTCTTTAATTTAATGTTTATTTAAACCTTAATGCTGGTAAGTGAGTAATGCTGGCAAGTTGTAATCAGGGTGTTTATCACACTAATTGTGAAGAGTGACAGCTGCTTCACTTCCCAAAGTCATTCAGAAAGCAAGACCACGCTGGCTACGGCCCTGTGGTTTTTTGTCGAGTTTACAAACACTTCACATCAATCAGACGCGGGTCATTGGTGAGTGCAGTATTACAAACACTCGACAAACATGTTTTAATTCCAGCTACGTGGAGCCATTTACCTACACCGCGGAGAGCTGCGGGCTGTGTTGCTCTCACACATTCCAAAACACACAAACAAAGGGAGATGACTTTGAGCTGCGTTCTGGCCAGGCCCATTTGTTAACCTTGACCGTGGCCCATCAACAAAATGCTTGTTCATCGACAGCAAGTGGAGGCCAGATGCTGCCGCAGTCACCATCCCTCCACCACCCCCCTCCACCACCCCCCAGCATTGAGAGCCATCTTCCTCTGCCTATTTCTGTGGTCCATCTGTCAGTCATCAGAGACCTGTGTTCTTCGAGCACATCGCACCATCAGTGTTGGCACAAAGATGCCGCTACCACCTTCCCTTTGGCGGAACCAAGTGCCCGTTTCTCCCTGTCTCTCGCTCTCTTTTTCACCCTATCTCTCTCTCTCTCACCTTTGTTCACCCTATCTCTCTCTCTCTCTCTCTCTCTCTCTCTCTCTGTCAGTCTCTCTCTCTCCCTTTTTCACCCTATGTCTCTCTCTCTCTCTTTATCTCTCTCTCTCCCACTCTCTCTATCTCTCTGTATGTCTCTCTTCTCTCTCTCTCTCTTTTTCACCCTCTCTCTCTCTCTCGCTCTCTCTCTCTCTGTCTGTCTCTCTCTCTCCCTTTTTCACCCTATCTCTCTCTCTCTCTCTTTCTCTCTATCTGTCTCTCTCTCTCCCTTTTTCACCTTATGTCTCTCTCTCTGTTTCTCTCCCTTTTTCACGCTATCTCTCTCTCTCTCCCTTTTTCACCCTATCTCTCTCTCTCTCTCCCTTTTTCACTCTCTCTCTCTCTCTCTCTCTCTCTCTCTCTCTCTCACACCTCTCTCTCATCTGAGTTCTCCCTCCAACACTCCCTCTTTCTCTTTCAGAACAACGATGCAAACATATGTCGATTGCTTGTTTACATATTGCATATTAAGGAACTCCACTACTGTTACGTAATGGGCCCAGATGCCTTCTATATGAGGCCCCTAGACACAATGCTATCGTGGCCCTCTCCTCTGGTTTACTTCAGTGCTGCTAACACAGCTCCAACAACCCCCCATGAAGACACTGTTGTGGGGCTCCGCTCTTGCCTCAATTATTTACATCTTGTGGAGGTACAAAGACCTCTCCCATAGAGGGCCAATCACATAGACATTATGGGGAAAGTGCACATGGATAAAGATTACGGAGGACAGGGTGTTTACAGACCCCTCAGTGGCTCAGTGAGTGGTATTGTTCCCGTATGGGCAGAGCGGAAAGACTTACCGTGGCTGGATGTTAGCGTGCAAACGTTGCAATTCCGCGCGGTTAATTGGCCGAAAACAGAGCGCTGCTCCAAAGCTCCATGCTGAGTCCATCACTTTGACGTGGCCGTAAAGTTCTACTCAACAAATGTCCCCGAAGCGCAACCATTACATTTACATAGCGGGCCGTAGGCCTAGCTTCCCCGCGTTAGCCGAGAGGCTGTTTTGACCTTGAAGAAACGATGAAAGCCTTTTTGAAACTATTCACTCTCTTTGTTTATGGCCTTGTTGTTGACTCCGAGCCGAGACAAATGATGGATGGCTCTCTGTCGAGCTGGGCCGAGTTCAGCTGGAAGTAAGACGGCAAGGGGGTGGGGGGGCTGGTTTGTCCGTTGTGAGTGTCAGCCTTTCCACTGATATATCACCTCAGACTGGAAACTAGAGAGAGAGAGCCTTCAACAGTCTCTCACCACACAGGCTCATTGAAAAGAGCTGTAGCCTTATTATGAATAAGACAGGCTCCGTTCCCAAATAGCCGCTTCCTCACCCTGCCAGACTCACGCTGCCCATCAACCTCCCTCTGTGTCTCCCCCCCCCCCCCCCCCCCGCCCTCCACTGGAGCCTGTTTTTAGTAAATACCGTATTGTTTACAGTAAGCTGTTCAGGCTTGGCACCTAATATTTGATATAGATTTTGTTTTTATTGCTCCGCTGGAAATAAGCTTGCCGTATAAATAAATTGGTGAAGAAGTGAAAACATGGTCCGGGAGTCTTGGGTCGGGAGAGTGTGGGCTCTCTGACACACACACACACACACACACACACACACACACACACACACACACACACACCCAGAGAGAAGTAAGGAGACAGAGTGTGGGGCCAGGCTGCCATAAAGATGGGGCATCAAAATAGAACCCCCCCACCCCCCCCCCCACCCCCCACCCCCCCCCCCCCCCCCCCCCCCCATTGGAACGGTCCACACATGACCCTCCCGTCGTGGTTTCACCCTGGCCCTATGGAATCCCGCTGTGCTCGTCCAGTAAAATCAAAACCGTGCTGTGGTGTTGTCAGTGTCCTGATTGATTTCAATGGTACGGTTGCATCGTCTTTTCTCTTGGCACGCTGCAATGGATTGCAAGAACGAAAAAAATAAAGAATACTCTTAGTTTATCGCTTATGCTCTCCTGGAGCGTGCACAAGGGATTGGGCGACGTGCTTTGTGGAATCTTCTAAGCTTTTGTCGGGCATTTCCTGGGAGCCCCTCCAGTGATGTGTGTTTGGGTGTCGTCCAAACGTCCGGGTGTGGCCCTCGCAGCTGCACCCCCTGGCTTTACTCAGCGGGCTGTGTCTGAATGGGGTGGGCTGAGCCAACGATGCACTACGCACTGAGGGATGTGTGACTTATTGCTGAAGGGAGCGCCGTCTGCTCTTGTCCCTGCTAGGAGGCACGGAGGGCGAGGCCTGCCTGCCTGCATCAAGCAAGAATAGAAGACAAGTTTAGCACCTGCTCAAGAGGTAAGTGTGTGTGTGTGTGTGTGTGTGTGTATGTGTGTGTGTGTGTGTGTGTGGTTGTGTGTGTGTGTGTGTGTGTGTGTGTGTATGTGTGTGGTTGTGTGTGTGTGTGTAAAGGATAGGGAGACACGTGTTTGTTTTGTTTGAGGAAGCCGCCGCCAAGTAACCTTTTTGTAATCAGTGCATCTTACAGTGAAGTTAGCACAGCTATCATAACAGCACCACCCCTCCACCCACCCACACACACACCCTACACCCTCCGTCCTGCAAGCCGCTGCCTCTCTGAATGGAGCGTGTGCCTGGCTGGGTGAGTGTGTGGTGTCAGCCCAGCCAGCGCAGGGTGTGGGCCCTGTCCCGCAGGGCTCCCGGTGGGGGTCGAGGCTTCTGCCTTGGTCCTCCTGTCTCCTGTGTTTGGCGGAGCTGTCTCAGGGAGGCAGTGTGTGTTTACCGATGCCCGCCGGGAATCGATGGCGGGCAGAGCCACACGCTGCGGCAAAATGGATCCCTCTGGAGAGCGGCTTCTTCTTTACTTTGACCGGCAGCTACCTCTACTCGATGCCATTACACCCCCCACACACCCATAAAAAGCTCTCCTTTGGACTTTGCTGCTGTGGTTGCGATCTGTAATCTGAGCACTCAATGGGACGCAGCCACAGAGAGACCTGTTGGTCAATAGAGCTGTCCACATTGGAAGCATGCGATGCAATCCAGAACCACTAGGGGGCAATGGCAGAGTGCGGCTACCTGGACCTATACATTGACAGAGGGTCAGGGAGTGTGGATTATAAACCGATAGTCTTATGTTGTCAATGTTATTCGGTAAACGTCGCAACAAAACGCTTAGGTTTGGGTACGCTCAAGCAAAGTTACCGCAAAATCTTTATCACTTATGTTAGGTTTCACATTCCTCTACATTAGTGATATTGGTTCAATGCAGAGTTGCATCTTTGCATCAGTTGTTCAAAACGTATCATTTCGTGGTTCGCTCTCTCAGGGCTGATTATGTGCATAGGTATCAGCCTCAGGTATGACATTGCACAGTGACCCATGCTCTCCCATCCAGAGGTCTCCTGTGTATCTTGTGAATTAAGCCCCAGACCCGGGGACCTACAGGCAGGTAAATACATAATTGAGTTAATTTACGTCGAGGAAGTGGGAGGAAAATGAACTCCAGGTTCCAGAATGCCCCTGGGGGACCGGGCCTCCCCTTGAGCGGCGATATCCCCCTTCCTGTCCCGCACACCAAACCGTTTGAAACACCCCATAAACACATCCCGGAGTCAAACGGTGGGGCCACGCCAGTCGTGCGTCCGGACTGTCCCGGCCGGTGGGGGGGGGCGGAGCGGGGGCGGAGCGGGCGGTGGAGAGGGAAGGAGGTGATGGCTGGGTGCCGCCGTGTGAACGCCTCTCAGAGA
Organism: Galaxias olidus; assembly: GCA_026901105.3. Lineage (NCBI taxonomy): Eukaryota > Metazoa > Chordata > Actinopteri > Galaxiiformes > Galaxiidae > Galaxias > Galaxias olidus. Next base: position 34,512 of record JAPMUY010000565.1, on the reverse strand, counting down.
GGCTGGGGGTGCGTCACAGCCCAGCGCTGTGGTAATTGTGTTAGTGATAGCACTGGGCTGTGCAGGACTCAGAGCTATTACGGCAGAATCTTCGGTGTGTGTGTGTGTGTATGTGTGTGTGTGAGTGTGTGAGTGACGTGGGCCTTTGAAAGGGGGCACTGTGTTTTGGGGGCTCTCCTCCTGGATAAATCATTTCCCCCAGTGTGCCCCTGTGATTTACGAGACACATTACGGACGCTGGGAGCACATCCTGTCGGGGGGGCTGGCGTGACAGCCAGCCTGTGATTGGCTCTGTGTGGGCTTGCATGCGTGGCTGTGTGGACGTCGGGCTCTGTGTGTGAGTGTGGACGGATGGTAAGCTGGGTTGATTCATCTACCTGTGTGTGTGTGTGAGAGTGATGAGTGAGCATCTGTATGTGGGCACATGTGTGGCTGTCTATGTGTGTGTGTGTGTGTGTGTGTGTGGGGGGGGGGGGGGGGGGGGGGGGGGGGGGCTACTTGCACAGGAGAGTGAGAGTATGTATCTGCTTGTGTTGATGGCGCGCTGCGTGACTCAGTCGGCCTGACTCCTGGTTATTTCTGTGGCTGGGTTTCTTCGGGTCACATCCTCCCGGCTCCAGTGCTTCACCCCTCGTAAGCGGAGACGGCTCGCGTTTCACCCGGTCGGAGGCTGATGGATTGTGTTTAAAACGGAGTAATGGCGACACTTAAAATAAAGACTGTTGTGAGAGCAATGCCAAGAAAAGCCTGGTCCACTCTGTGAACGGGCTGGGAGGCTATTCACCAAAGGGCCCAAACTGCATGGGGCCAGTAAGAGTTGGGCACTCTTTCATGGTTAGGCCCTTGATAGAGAACAAACAAGTATTAATATAATTTTCTTGTGTTTCATTTACGTTAATAAGATTATTATTCTGTCTTTTTTATTGTATGATGATTACATGGACCAAAATAAATACATAAATAAAACATAACCTGTGGCTAAACCCAAAAGCTGTAGAGAACAGCATGTATTTTTTATTTTACCTCTGATTGGCCCTGGGAGCGATGCCCACTCTGTGCCTTCTGTTTGGTAATTAGCACTGAGCTAGCTGTTTATCACAAGTGGGGCTGGACCTTCATGCTGTTGCCACAGGTCTACGAGGCAGTCTCCATCTGCTAGCTAAGGGTGGATTCCTCCCAGTCTCCTTTTGCTCCACAGACCACGCAGCAGCACCAATGGAAAGCAATAGTGTGTGTGTGTGTGTGTGTGTGTGTGTGTGTGTGTGTGTGTGTGTGTGTGTGTGTGTGTGTGTGTGTGTGTGTGTGCGCGCTCTCTTGTGTGTAATCGGGGAGAGAAGGAGAGGGTATTACATGGGTGTCTGTATATGTGCATGCTTTTCTGTGAAAGGCAGCGGATATTTAGAAAGGTGTCCTGTATATTTAACCAGCTGGCTGTGAATGGTCTGGTAAATGTGTTTAATTTCATGTCTACCACCAGCAGATATACTGTAGCGTTTGAGGTATTGGTGCACATGTTTGTTTACCTTAGGAATGGATTGAATTGTTTACGATTTCTCTGGGCGCCTGTATACATTAGGATTATCAGTGCATTGGTTTAGGCAAAAAACGTTCAAGTGGATGCGTGCATCTGGGTCAGTATCTACTTTGTATGGGAGAATATTGCCAGTGTTTGGTGCTCGTCTGTGTGTGTGTGTGTGTCTGTGTGTGTGTGTGTGGGTGGGTGTGTGGGTGTGTGTGGACCACCCAAAGTCTTTGAGCTCATAACAATAACAATAACAGGGCCACTTCCTCTATCTGATATGGCAGGGGTTCCAGTCAAGCACTGCTAGACGGGACATTCCCTATCAGTCCGTATCCCAGCTGCAGAAGCCTGTGTGTTTGGATTGACTTGTCAGGCCTGTGGCAAAAGACATTTCCTTCCCAACACTTTCATCCAGATTCTCCGTCTGAAAACCCTGTCGATCTCCCATGTTTAGTGGGACTATAGAGCATGTCCCTATTAAAAAGATCCACCGTATTCTTGTCATGAACATCCTTTCAAACTGGTTTGAATTTGAGACTGTTATCAGTCATTTTCCTCTGCTAGTTTATCTTTCAGACCACCGAAAACTCTCACTGACTGTTGAAAGCTCTGTAGTATGAAAGCTTTTCAGTGGCTTTCCTAAAAAAATTCCTCTGGTTGGAGACAGTTTTCCTCTTTTTTTTCACCATTCTCAACTTCACTATTTTTGTCATTTATTTTGGTGAGTGAAAGTCCTCCTATGGTAATTAATATGAGAACGTGTGGAGCGGTATAATTTTTTCCAGGCATCTGCAGGAGCCATGACAAATTGAGGTCTGAGTGAGGTTTCAGCTGGAAACATTGAGAGGCAGACTGTGTCTCTGTCTGTACTACTGTGTGTTACAGACCGGGACAGGGATATTTGGTTTTCAAAGACAGAAGCGTTCCCATTGCCCTCAACAGAACCCTCCTTGTTTGCCCATCTAATCCGGCGCAATATTAGTTTTGTTCAGCCAGGCCCAATATTTATCCAGTGAATGAGTTTGGGTTTAATACAGTCCAATCCCCCCCCCCCCCCCTTCGTCTGCCTATCTACAGCCACCAGGCAATCTCTCCCTGTATTGTCCAGCCCCATCCCTGAAGCTCTGAAAACACTGCTGCCTGGAGCAGGAGCAGGATCACGCCAGATGAAACTGTTGCGTCTGGTGTCGTGATTTATTGTGGTAAGCTTATGGGTCAGAGACCAAGACATAATTCCCGACTCTCCGAGCTGGCGGCGGGAGACGGGGATCCGGGGTTGGCTGGATCGCTAAACCCCGGCTCCGATAAGGGCTTTCTAGGCATCCGCCGCGGAGCGAGGGCCTGATTTATAAATCAGGCCCTTTATGACAGTGGAGCGCTCATGTGCGGTGGAACCGGTTGAAAGGTGTGCCATGCTGATGCCCGCGGCTGCCAGCCACCCCCTCCCACTCCCCTCCCACCCCTCCCCCACACTCAGCAAAGATATGAACGCCTCTTTTTTTTTCTTCAACCTCCATTGCTGCTTCTCATCTCCAGCTCAATGTCAGTTTCTGAGACAAAAGATGCCATTAGTAGTCAGAGGAATGCCATAACTGAAGTGCCGACCTTTAACCTGTATTCATTCCGATTTTCTTTTTCTCATTAATTATGATATCGTTGGTGTAATATCACCACTGAAGAGGAGAATGGTAGAAGAGAGAGTGGCCTTGAAACATAAAATTAACTTGACTTTTTTTTTTTTTGCTTCAGACACTAAAATAGGCTCATTCAAAGGGCCAGGGATACAACCAGTGCTATTACCTCAGTGTCCCTATCTTCCATTGCCAAGGTTATGCCACTTTGGCGAGTCGATGTCTTAAACAATGCCTTCCAGATCAATATCCTCCTCTGCACCCGCTGAGTGAAGGGGACAGGATCATTACGCATTTCCCCCACTTACTGGAACTCACAGGCTCTGCGTCAGGACTTACCGTTAAGAGCAGGGAGCTGTTTTGTTCCACTCGTTTGTTACCCAGGCTCCAGAGAGCCCCAAACGTTCCAGACAGGCCTACCTGAGTTCAGGGTCGGTATGACCTGGGAAGTGTCTGTCTCTCCGTCACTTCGGCGGACGATGTGCATGCCAGTCCTGTTCCCAGACAAATTGAGAAAATCTAAATAAAAGAGAGGAAGAGAGAGAACGAGGGACAGTGGAGGAAAGCCAGAGAGTACAAAAAGAGGAAAGAGGGTGGGGTCGACGAGGAAGAAGAAGGGATGGCAAGAGAGAATGGAAGGAAAGACGGCGAGAGAGAGAAAGAGAGAGAAAGGAGAAACAGACAGACAGACAGACAGACAGACAGACAGACTGCTGTGTTCCGAATTCCTCAGACATGGGAATAACAGCTCTGGACCAAGTGCACTGAAGTGACACAGACACATGGCTGCCAATGGCTGTGCCCCCAGGCGGCAGGTTTAACAGGTTTACTGCCTATCAGGAGCAGCACATTGCTGCCCGGCCCTTCACGTCTTTCTGGCCCGCAGGCTGCCGAGTTTGGCAGCCTCAACCTCTTCCCCATGTTCTCCAACCCCGGGTTTATCTCACGGCCCTAATTGAGATTCCCTCTGACACCGGAGCAAAATGGAAAGGTCATGGGATCGGAGCGTTGATAAGGGGAGGGGGGCGAGTTTAGCGTGTGATGAACGTGCCCCCGAGCCCTGCGTGTACGGTTGGGCGGGCTTGTGCACGGTCCCTCTCTCTCTCTCGCACACATGGGTCATGGGATTAGCGTGTAGCGTCGACTACTTTGTGTATGGTCACGTCTAATGACAAGGGACACGTCTGTTCGTTAGCCTGCCTCACCTCAGAATCCGCACAGCCAATGGGTTTCTGGTCGGCAGTACTGCCTTTGTCCACATGGGGGTAGGCATTCAGCACATTTACTGTCCTCGCTGGACTAAGGGCTATCTTTGGTCCGTGACTCAGGGCACTGGAAAGCTGATATTGAAATGCCCTTTTGTTTAGTTATCGTCGTTGCTATTGTGTAAATCATTCAAGTGTCATGGTCTTCGACGTTGCTCTTGAACGTACGTGAGGCCTAGCCCTTCCATCAAGTCAGATCATTTGGTAGAGAAGACTTTGGAGGACAATTTGAGCAGACCTCTTCTACCGTATCATTTTAAAAATTGCCCTTGGTCAGGATCCGAGATGCTAACATTGTACTCCCTCAGGGGACAGGGTAAATGTCATGCGGATGAAAAGATTACAGGCCTAGGTACAGTGATCCACATGGATGGTATAGATGAGGAGCAAAATGACTGAGAGTGTGAGTAAATAACAGTTATCCAGATGACTATCACTCCTGTTGTGTGACGTGTAGGTGAATGGAGCTTTTGGTTCAACTGCGATCTCTCGGAATGACACTCAGGAGGATGTTCTGAGAGCAGATGTTTTCCATGTCCATTTTTCTTATGAACAGCATGCATAAAAATCCTTCGAGTTTTTTTTTTACCACCGAGGGTGCACCTTCAGGAAAAATTACTTTCATATTTATTTTTTGGTTATCCACGATCACCTAGGGTAAAATTCACTGGCTGTGAGCTACTTTGCCTCCACTAGCCAAGGTGATCATTTGATGAGATATACAGTAACGTTATAAGGAAAAAAACACATGCTGTGGATGAGCAGGCCAGTGAAACTACAGGAGACGTTCTGGTGCAATTTCATAAGCGGCCTTATTTATAGGAGGATTCCGCCAGCAGTTTCTCCATTTAATTGGTTTTAATATTATTTTGACATTGTTCTATGAAACTCACGTGGGCAGGCATCCACAGACAAACACTCTGCACGCGGACGGACGCACACATACATACAAACACACACACACACACACACACACACACACTCAGCAGGGCATTAAATGGAGCCTTTACATAACGCTTCATATCACAGGCTTTGTGATGCACGTGATAAAACGCTGGACAGTCTTGACCACATTATCTCAGCGCATGCACATTAATACTATGAAGTCACGTTTTCCAAGGACCTATCAAAGCCTTTCCTCGTATGTCATGAAGTTTTCCGTGTATTTAACACGAAAAAGTGGAAAATTGATTGAACAATGAACTTTTACTTTTTTTTTATCATTGTGTACTGCATGATCATCTGCTTGAAGTCAAGTGCCTCCGCTTTGTAATATCCTGTGTGTGTGTGTGTGTGTGTGTGTGTGTGTGTGTGTGTATGTGTGTGTGTATGTGTGCTTTGGAGAGGTGTGGAGGGTTGCAAGTGATGTCTGATGTTTGCCGGTTGTCCCTGTAGATTTATGAGACCCTGCAGTTCGTCTATGCTCAACCTCAGACACACACACACACACACACACACACACACACACACACACACACACACACCAACTCTGGTACAGTGATGCTGCAGTTGTGCCCTCCCTCCCATGTGCTGTCTGGCCTTAAAAAAAATTATAATAATACATTTTATTTGTATTTACATTGCAATCTCAAAGCGCTATGATTATCGTAAAAATAACATAGTACAAGATATAAAATAGTTCTAAAAGCTGAAACATACAATACCATAACAACATCAAAACACAGCTGGCAGAGGGCTTTCTTAAAGAGAAAAGTTTCGAGGTCAGATTGAAAAGATGATAGTCTGTGGCGACCTCAGGTGATCTGGGAGGGCATTCCACAGACAGGGGGGCTGCAGCGCTGAACGCTTGATTGCCCATTGAGCGGAGCTTGGCCCTGGCAGTGAGGAGTAGCCGACTGTCCCCAGACCTGAGACAGGGGGAGAGTCTGTGAGGTGAGGTAAGTTCTTTGAGTTAAGAGAGGGGGCATTGTTGAAAGTGCATTTGAATGCCAGCCGAAGGGTTTTGGCAGCACATTTTTCTGATGTCTCTGGAGGTTCCTGCTAGAGGTCCCGGTGAAGAGTGCGTTGCAGCAGTCCAGCCTTGAGGAAACCAAGGCATGGACGAGTTTCTCCGCATCTGAAAGGGCGAGGCTAGGGCGGAGGATGGAGATGTTCTTAATGTGGAAACATTACGCTTTGCAGAGCACTTTGATATGGGCGATAAGGTTTAGGTTGGAATCAAACTCGACACGCAGATTTCGGATCGAGGTGGATGAGGAGGAGGAGGAGGAGAAAGAGATCCTCTGGCCAGCAGTGGCGCGGTGGACACACAGGACCCCACCACCACAGTGAGAGTCTCCCATTGTGCGGGCATCCAGGACACTACTCGTCCCATTGTTTCCCAGCCCACAATTCTCCCATTGTCCCTCTAATGTTGGTCCATTGTCACAATTTCCAGTATGAATCCCCGCGGGGGAATCGGTCGGCTTGTATTGGCAGCATGGAAAGCTTTTGTTGGCAGGCCCGCGGCTTCTATTGGCAGTGCGTTGCCGCTGTAGTTCAAACTACTACTGCCTGCTTGCGGTTCCAGGTGTAGTCTACCATAATGGCTCCCTCTGAAAAGAGTGACATATTTGGATTTGTGTTACTGATGTCTCAGAGCGATGTACACGGGAACCCTGCATCTGTAGTCAGTCACGTCTCCCACACGATCCAGAAAGAACCTTATTGAACAGTTGTTTCTAGGCGTTCACCTTAGACTCTTCTTTGCTCGACCTCATTACGAGCACAAAGTGACTCATTTTGAACCACAGATGAACCACAGAGACAAATAGCAGGGCCTCGCGACGCGCCGGCCCCAAGAACGGAGTTCACGTTCCGGCTACGGAGAGAGTGAGATGCACCGTTGTTTCTGTGATAAAGATAATCCCTCTCCGTTTGCGTTTTGAACTCGTGGAGTAACCTTCACTTCGCGGTGGAGGAGACCCGAGCCTCGCTGATTTACACATCACAAGCCTTGGACACATGCCCTTCCTAATGCGGTACGTTTTTCCACTCGTGGTCCCCCCATCATGTGCTGCTTTCCTAACGTGATCCGAGTTAGGTACAAAAACAATCCTCTCTACGCTAACATCTGTGCTGACACCCGCCTCTTAGAGACCTGTCAGAGGAGCATGGTGCCAGAGCGTATATTTTCAGAGATGGTTTGGGGGGGTTGGGGGGGGGGGGGGGGGGGGGGGGGGGGGGGGGTGTAGGTCACTCATCTGTCAATGACCGTCTGCTGTATGCCCATCGATGCTGGATCAACACAGCGGGTTCCTGTGCGTGAGCGTGCACTCTAACGAGTCCGGTTGCGTGTGTGTCGCCGTCGACAGGGGTGTGTGTTTGTCAGGGTGTGTGTGTGTCGGTGTCGGCGGGGGTGTGTTTGTCAGGGTGTGTGTGTGTGTGTGTGTCTATGAGTGTGTGTGTGTGTTTGTGCCTACAGCCTCGCGCTGAGGTAGCCGCTGTGTCTGGAGGGTCGAGCGGTCCGCTCCTCTTTGACCCCGAGCCGTGTGTGTTAAAACGCTCACGTTCACACAGCTGCTGTGAGGGCGAAGCTGGGCGAGCGCGCTGGCTGGCGGTTGACCTCGACTAGGGCGTGTTAAAGCAGTCGCAGTCATTGTTTGTGAGCACAAAGAGAAGAAAGGGAGCTGGAAAAAAACAGAGAGGAAAAGGGGAGACTTAGAAGTGAAAGAGAAATGGTGGGAGAGGGAAAAAAGAAAACATTGATGGACAGACTGAAGTGGAAGCTGGGTGAAGGGTGAAGGGAGTCACTTTTAGGATTGTTGGCCTTCTTTTTGGACAATATGTGGGACATGTCTGAGTGAACTGCCGAGAGAAAGAGAGTCGAACCATATTGGTTTTGGAATGGGGGAGGAACAATACCTTCTCTATTCCTGCCGTCTCCCTCTCCTCTCGAAAGGAATTTGGAGTTTGTAAGGTGGCTCAGGAAGAAGCAATCATTCTGTCGTTATCTCTGAGAATGACGGCCGTGCGGTTGCCCGTGGAAACTGCGCTGGGACCTGAGCGCACCTGGTCGTTGGCCCTCTCATTCCAGAGCGAGTGAGGTCACCGATTGCTGACCTGCAGGATTCATGGACTCTGTGTGTCGACGTGTGCAAGTGTGTTCTTTTCATCAGTCAGACATATGAGGATCCACATTGCAGAATATGAAATACAAGATCAAACCTTCAGAGAGCAAGAAAGTACTAGAGAGAGAGAGAGAGAGAGAGAGAGAGAGAGAGAGAGAGAGAGAGAGAGAGAGAGAGAGAGAGAGAGAGAGAGAGAGAGAGAGAGACCAAGGTGACATAATATCTGCCCCTCAGCAGGTGGACAGATTCAGAGCATGGCTGGACGCTGGGACACAAAGGTAGAAAGAGAGGGATAATCCCGGCCGCGTCCAGCGGGGTACATAAGGACTGGTGTGAGAGCCTGCTGCCTAAGGCCAACGGTAGGGCCTTGAGACGGGCCATGCAGTCCCCCCTATCATCCAGAGCCAGACCCCCAGACTCAGCTGCAGCTCAGCGGGTAAACCCGCTCCCTCCCAGCCACGGCAGACACACGGGTGTTAAGTAATGGAAGGCACTCATGGAAAGTGTCACTTAGTCTCGGGCCGACCCCCGACTCGCCGCTCCAGCTGGCTTAGTGGTCGAAGCACATAAATGTCCGCTTGTCTCATTAAAGCGTGGCACGCTGTGTTGAATCGGGGGTTATTAGTTCTGTTCCCTCCTTCAGGCTTGGACGGGGCAGGCGTTCAGACTGTCGCTGTGACTGTTAGATTGTGGAGAGAGGCAGCGCGTGTGGGTTTTTTTTGGGGGAGGGTTGGAATAGTTGTTTCAGGACTCCTTGCCTGCAGTGGCTTTAGCTGGATACTGGATCAGCAGGCTCTTATTGTGACCCCCCCCCCCCTCGCCTCTTTAATGAAATCCAGTTGCCAACCACCTGTCTATGTTTTTATCCCTGAGGTATCAGTGTACCAACCAGTAGAGAGGTTATTTTGCATTTTGAGCCAAGGGGATATCTGTTCTCGGTCTCTTAGTTTGTTTCCGTGAGGGAATGGCCAAATAAATAAATGCAAATTGCAAAGGAAGATCCACAGGGAGTTTAAAGAGCCAGGAACCTACCCCCATCACACAACTTGAATTAATCAGTTATTTGAACTCTTGCCGATGGCTACAAATTCATTGTTTAATGACACACCATGCTCATTTAAAAAACAAACACAAACGCTTCAATCATGTGAATCCATATTAATGATTTTTCTCTGCGTCGGTGACCCTGGCCCGACAATCCAACTGAAAACAAAGCAGGCCTAACCTCAGTCTAGTGGAGTCAGTGTGGGCTCTAGCAAACAACCAGACTCTGCACTGCATGTCCTCTGTAGCCAGTGTATCGCAGCCATCTCAGACACACAACTACTGCAGTGACACGGCCAAATAAAAACTGCCATGATAGGCCTACCAACAAGGCCCTTTGTGGATGTTGGATAGCAGTTGAAATATCAAGGGTGTCTACAGGTCTTCAGTCAGGCAGAGGTGGACCTGTATCCTATCCGTTTTAGATCATGTTAGTCCTTCTCAAGCTGCAGGATTTCCAGTTGTGTAAACAGGCTTGCAGCGCTTCACAAATGTATGCCAGCACCAGTACAGCAGCCTATGTACGTAGGAACCATAGCCTGAGTGAATATTTCATTTGTCTCTCTTACCTCCGAAACATCTGACCTCGTACTACAATCTGGGTTTGTTTTAATTTAGATTTGGTCGTTTTTCAATTGACCAAGGAACCCTTTGTCTTTCATACTGTATCTTTTACTTAGGTCTGATATGCTTGTTGGTTTTTACCACTGAGTCAAGGATAAGCTTCCTCGTTTCAGAGGTCATTTGAGTATAGTCGTGGTTGCATTGATCTGGCCAGTACCGGTTCCTTTGTGCAGATTAGTCACTTCAAATTAGAGGCTTACTGCTTTTGAATTTCAACTGACAACCCATGTTGACATGGAGGCAACAGTTCCTAAAGAGAACATCTGTGATGAACTGTTTGCCGTTTTCAAAATGTTTATGACAGGGCACTGATTACTCATGAAAATGGGCTTTTTTTTTGTGTAAATGTTTCTGTGTGTGTGTGTGTGTGAGAGAGAGAGAGAGAGAGAGAGAGAGAGAGAGAGAGAGAGAGAGAGAGAGAGAGAGAGAGAGAGAGAGAGAGAGAGAGAGAGAGAGAGAGAGAGAGAGAGAGAGAGAGAGAGAGAGAGAGAGAGAGAGAGAGAGAGAGAGAGAGAGAGAGAGAGAGAGAGAGAGAGAGAGAGAGAGAGAGAGAGAGAGAGAGAGAGAGAGAGAGAGACAACGAAAGAGAGAGGGACAGAGATGGGGAGAGAGAGAGCGGTTTTGTTTGCTTGTGTGTGAGAGCGATGATGGCCGCTGGATGACGTCTCCAAACAGAGCCGACACCAGGGCCTCGGAGCTGCCATCGGGCGAGCCAGAGTGTCAGCCATCTTCAAGGTTATGACATGGAACGCAATAACACGGGTCCTTTTCCATGTAGCTATTACTGTTGTGTTTGGAGTGTGGGGCCCTGCACATGGAAGTGATTACACAGTGGGGTTTGGGGGGGGGGACGGGGGGACGGGGGGACGGGATGGGGGGGGGGACGGGGGGACGGGGGGACGGGGAGAAGAGGATGGAGTTTGGCCATGCATGCCCTGGAGCTAAATGTGACCCCCCCCCCCCAAAAAAAGCCCTCTATTTTACACCATGGGGGGTAAAAAGAGACTGTCTTACCTCTGATGCAACCGCCTTTGTGTGGAGTACCAAACTGCCAGGCCTGACAGAAGAGGCTGTCAATCTTAGTTAGAAAGGTGTCCTATGGGGGTGGATCATACAATTATGACCGTTAAGGAGATATCTGTTTTAGATTTATCGATGTAGAACGTGGAGTGCAATGGTTGTCAATACCTGCATATGTATGCTGCAGGTGACTTCCCCCTGAAATTGCTTACAATCCCCTTATTCAATTAAAAATGCATTTCCAAATTTCCCGAGCATTTGATTACATTCAAATGTTGGACGGAAAAAATGTCAACATTATAATTTCTTTTGTATTTTATTTCAGCGTGTCAAATGTCTTATTTAATCATATTTAAATTCAATATTCAACATATTGTTTGTCTGAGTCCATGCTCTAGTGGCTGGCTTCTACAGTTTAGGTCTGTGCTGACGCACACAGACGGCTTCCCAGCTAGACACACCTGCTAGCCCGTGACCTTTCAGCACTGCCACAATATTAGACAGTGGCCATAAATCAATGTATTGTACGTTTCAAGGATCACTGGTCCAAGTTTTGCCATTGAGCTCCACCCTGGCCAAGCCTTGGCCAAGCCCCAGGTTAGTGGTCCAGACTCGGGGGAGAACCAAAGAGGCAGAGACGGTGTCCTGGGAAGCCCATCTGGGCTCCATCAGGCCTGGGTAAACAAAGCCAGATTCAACACAGAGGGGCTAGAGCCAGGCCTTGGCTCTCATCAGCCATCACAAAGACTCCGGCCGTGGCTCAAGGTACAAAGGACACACACACTCAGACACACACACACACACACACACATTATCATTAATTCAAACCGTGTGCAAAACATGCTAATCCACTCGTAAGCTCGCTCTTCACACACTCTGTTTGCGTTGGTGGTCTAGGCTAGCTTGGCAGAGACAGGTGAGGAAGAAAACCCTTTTCCATAAAGATGGGTGCTGAGTGACGTTTTGATTCGAAACGGGTTTGATAACCGTTTTCTGGCTTTGCTAGCTCTGGCACTTGACCTCTCTTTGACCTTCCCACACGCCAGCAGGTGCTGCCTCCACCCCTTTTAACGAGGGCAGAGTTCCAATAACCCTCTTTGAAAAGAGAGAGAGAGACAAATTGATTATAGTGGGCTTGGCAAACTGCTACTGAAGTTTATTTTATAGGCATGGCCCATTTTTCGGGGAATTCAAATCACACCAGAAGGGTCTTGAAAATACAACGAAGTGAAGAATATCAATCTGTAAGCACTTCACTAAGAACTTCAATGGGTCTCTTTCTGTTTGAAGCTTTGCCTCGGGCTAACAATCCCCATTGACTTATTCAATTGTTTTTCTATCCAAATCCAGGAAAGTGGCCCATCATTTTGCAGCTTCTCAAGGACCTATAGGCCTACAACGTCCAATAATTATGTAATGACCTTTTAGCATCTATGATGCAGTTATGTTTGTACATTATGTATATGCTCTGTGTAGATAGCTGATTTACAGTTACCTGGAACAGGGAGGCTCCACCTGGAGTCTGTGTCTGTGCATGTGAAGTGTGTGTGTGTGTGCATGCGCATGCGTGTGTGTGTCTGTGTGCATGTGTATGTGGCCTTGTTAAATTCAACCCTGTGGTTATATAAGAAAAGACGCCAAACGAGTGAACTGTTGAAGGTGAAAAAACAAGTTTCCACATGTGCTTGGATCTCACCCCTCTCCAAGAGTGGAGTCACAGAAACAACAGGCCCGGCTCGTTCGCCACTCCCCTCTCCCAGGTCAGCCGGTACAGTGTACTCTCCAGCCTGCTCCATGCCAGACCGAGGTCCCCAGCGCCTCCGGTGCCGTCTCCTTCCCCCGGCCGGCGTCGGGGGGGTCCAGCCCGGTCTCGCTGTCTCGCGCCGCATGGCCAGTCTACACCTCGTTACTTTGTTTCTTTTTTACGTCTCGAATACGGGCGGTGTGCTCACTTAACGTCTGATCATTTGTTTTGTGCGGTTGATTGTCCTTTGGAAGGATAAGCGGGGGGCCATAAAGAAGTCGGCCGCTCCGCTCTGCGTCCTCGGGAGCTTAGATTTATCGTGATAATCACGTTGTGAGCGGTCGGGAACGGGGCAGCTGCATGTGGAAGTGCGCAGTGGTAATAATGATAATCGGCCCGTTTAACAAACACCGACGTTTGGACCGGTCTCTCGTTTTTTAAAATGGATGTCTACTCCGCTGCCCCCCCCCCCCCTCCCCACCTCCCCATCCTTTCGCAGACACATTTAGCCCCTGCACAGTGAGAGATCCTGAGATAGTGTACCTCGCAGAGGGAGGATGTTCTCAGCCATGGCAGGCCGTCCTCCCGCTAAGGCGTTCCATGTGGATGGGGAAGGTTCCAGAGTGGACATGCCGTTCCATGGAAACAGTTTGGGGTTTTAACAGGTTGGAGTCGATCTGGCCGAGGATGGTTGCGCCGCTGCATGTGACTATACTGTGGGGAGCAGTCCGGGCAGGTCAATCACAGTGCTACAGCTTTTATAGTTCCTATAAGGCACCACTGAGTTTATGCTATAATACCTCACCGTACACGCTGCACACTCCGTGACACCGTTCCAAGGCAAATAAAATACAGTATGGCAGTTATGTTAAAAAGAAGCATGTCACTTTTTTATCGTAGAGGGGAAATCTCTGCCCTGGGTCTGTGCTGTTTCAACCTAAACCGACATCAAATGAGGTTTAAGACGCAGTAATTGTGCGGTGGCTCGCTCCAACACATCTTGCCTTCCCGCCCTATCTAGGACCTCTGAGTAGGAAAAGATGGACGTCTCCTCCAATTACAACGGTATTCCAGACCTGTCTCATCTCCAAATGCAACGCAGGTTTTTACATTGAGGCAGGAATTTCGGAAACAGGCGCTGACAATTCAGATTGGGTATTACACGAGGTAAAAAAACTAAGAAAAGTGTGTGCCTTGTGTGTGTGTGCGGCGTGTCATGTGTGTGTGTGTGCTTTCTCTGTGCCACGGTGACATTCCATTACTTTTGAGCGGAGGGGAAGGTTCGCGATGTCTCTTATCAACACCATGTGTTTTCCCCCCCGACAAAGATGGGACAGGTTTATTAAATTTCTCCCTTGTTTTAATATACAGAGTTAAAGGGCTCCCGGCGGTACGTCACTGTCTGAAATCGACCCCGGCTTTAGGACCGCCTGTGTGTTATTGTTGGTGGACACGATGAAGTCCACTCCAGCTGTGAGGGGGGCTCATGCTACCTGATGCACACCACTGAATCTACTGGATGTGGTGCGCGGGGTTATTGTCTTTTCATCAGGAGCAGATGCACCGCCTGGTGTCAGGTTTAGCCCTCGCACTGGTGGGCTTCCAAACGAGCCCATTTTGGAGTTTCGGTTGGGAATCTTTTGGGAAAGGTTATAGGTAGGTTACAATAGAAGCTCCGGTTAATTCTATCTTAAGGCATGCTGTTTTACACTCTTTTACTCTAGTTAACTGGTGCCATTTGTCTTAAGATGAAAAAGGTAGCAATAAAGATAAGGTAAAAAAAAAAAGAAATCGACTCTTTCAACTTATGTAAAGAAGATCTCTAAAAAGAAGCACTTTAGTTTCACAACTGGTCTTCTTCATATTACAGTCCTTAATACATTAATAAGTTCCAGAATGAAACCTAATGATTAGTGTCATCTCAGTACAGCCTGTAAATGGCACTGTTTTAATTAAGGTGTCGCCACTGTGAAAGTGAAAAGGTGAAAGCAATAGAAAGGCCTTGGCTGTCTCTTTCTTTCTCTCTCTTTCTCTCTCTTTCTCTCTCTCTCTCTCTCTCTCTCTCTCTCTCTCTCTCTCTCTCTCTCTCTCTCTCTCTCTCTCTCTCTCTCTCTCTCTCTCTCTCTCCCCCTCCCTCTCCAAAGTGATAACTAGTGGGATCCACCCGACTCTGTAATCGGAGAAGATAAGTCATCCTAAGTGCTACCTTGGGCCTGGCGTGCCCACATTCCTCTCTCGCCATGCCACCCAGGGTTCTACAGTTCTACAGTTCTAAACGACTGTAAACCCGACCCGAGTCACTCCGTGGCAACGGAAGGGTGTCAGTGCGGGACAGGAAAGAATTTATTTGAACGTGACTTGGGTTTCTCCGCCTCGACTCCCTGGTGGGGATGTGGAGGGCGGGAGGGGGGGGTTGTCTCTGGTTACTCTGTCCCTGACGTCTTCGCCACACGCACCCCAAACAATGGCCGATTCATCCGCCACTCCGTCTGTCCGCGCCACAGGGCCAGGGGCGGGCAGCAGGAATGAAAACAGCTCCGGGAGACAGGGAGCACCCTCTGGGATTACTGATATAATCATACATACCACAGGCACAGATTAGATTACGCTGCTTGTTGTATAAAATACTTTTTTATAGACTATTTACTGTATATACGGTGCATATAAGTCATCATTACAAAGATGGGATTTAGAGTGGCATCGACTCGTCAAAGTAAACGCTGCCATCGCGCGGGAAGTAATATATGGATTCCAGGAGCAGAGCAATGACAGCGCTACAGTCAGTTAGTGCATTCCAGAGATTCCGTCAGCGCTCCTCCCTAACCTAATCTATATGGGGCTGTTTAACCAGCCTCCACGGTCCCCTGTGGGGATACCTGCAGTGACCTTAGCTGACTGATAGTTATCAGGATCATATTCCCGGGCTGGGGCCGGCCGCGCCATGTTATCTGGGAGGCCCCGTCGTGGAGCCGGGCCCTGCCGTCGCCTGTCCTTCACACTGGCACACCGACGGGGGGGGCTTGTTATTTCTGCTCCACCGCATGCCACGCGCAATCACACACGCATGTACACACACACACACACACACACACACACACACACACACACACACACAAACACAGCTACTCACACGCGAGAATATTTCTGTACCACGGTAGCACAGAGTAGTGATTGATTCTTCACGTTTTTTTCACGGGTACACGGGTTGGGTGTAAACCCCAACCGTCGGATCAGGTCACACCCCGTAATAATGAACCCACAGTGGGGCGATTTTTTGGGGGGGGGTTGGAGCGCTCTGCTAGGGTCCCCTCTCTGCTTGTCGGGGGCCCAGCCTCAGGCCCACGGAAAGTGATGGCGCGGCCCAAGAGCTCTCCCAGTAGGCCTCCCTTACTGGTCCCACTCTGAATGGGTGTCTGTTCCCCGACATCTCCGTCTCTCATCGCCACCCCATCAATCGCGGCCATCCCGGCCCGAGACAGGGCTCCGCTTTGTCCCGGAGACCACGCCCCCCCCCCCCCCCCACCCACCCCCCCCACCCCCCGGCCATGCATTGGGGACTGACAGCTATCCGGCGAGCAGAGGCCCCCTTAACGACGGAGGCCCTCCAAGCCTGCGTCCTTTACCCGAATCGCCTTTAGCATACCAAGGTCCCTTCACCTGGCTGAAAGAAGCAGCTATCCCCACTGTATCTAAACACCAGACCTCCGCCCTCCAGAGGCTACCCCCTCCCCCACCGCCCCCCTCTGTCCATAAGCAGAGGAGGCCCCTACTTGCCTTTCATCCATAACAAGTCCTCCCGCCTGACCCCGTCAGCGTCTGAAGGATCAAGAACCCTCCCAGGGGGGTAAGGTGGATGTTAGCATAGCATTCCAGCTCATGTGAAAGTACGTTAATTAGCATAGCTCGAGAAGTTGTTTTTTTATTTATTTTTTTCGCTAACCCTCCCCATTATGTACTCCCCTCCGTCATTCAATGGCGGGCAGGGTCCAACGTGGCAGCCCTCGTGTTGACATTGGCGGCGTGGTCGTTGCTGAAAATGGACCTTTAGCGGTGTCCAACTCTCTTCAAGTGTGTTACACGCTATGTGGAATAAATAGAAGTCGAGCAGCAAGTGGCACGTAACCAATCTCCTCAATGTCAAAACTTGACGGGGGTGAAGTCCATGCGGCCACGTCCCGCCAACTGGCTGCTTTTTTCCCAGTGCTTTGCTTTGGCTCAGGGCCCTGGGGGGGGGGGGGGGGGCTCTCAATGGGCGCTGATGTCAGTTGGATTGTGTGAGGGTTTCATAGGGCCTGTAATAGCTGTGCTCTGGCCAGCATTCCCAACCAGTCTCTACACCGGGATGAGATGCTTGCAACAATTGGCTCGGCGGCCATAGTTACAGTGTTCATGTTTGCATATATATGTGTGTGTGTGTGTGTGTGTGTGTGTGTGTGTGTGTGTGCATTTTTATTATGCATGTGCGTACCGCGTGTTAGCTCATACACACTCCAATCCCTAGTCCTCCATCTCGGACAGATTTATTGCTTGTACTAGGAAGTAAAAATAAACGTGAACTCAAACCTGTTTGCTTGTTTCCACGCCTGCCTCCAACATGGAAGTAGAGAGGGACGGTGGCCTCCGCAGGGAATCCCAGACCGTGTTGGCCTGTCACCGTTCAACGTTTTTATTTCAAAGTCGAGACACATTTCTTCACGTGACTTGACTGCATCACTGTCTACCAGCGCTCCAGTGTGCAGACCACTGGTCCTACTACATCAGGATGCAAGTGCACTTCACAAGGCAATCCAATCCTGTTGTTGGGTTCCTAGAGAAGTTGTCTAGGGTAGAGGATGAAGAAGACTCATCTCGTATCCAAGGTAAGTTGATGGATGGAGCGTCACAGTGGACGTTGTGACTAACCTCCACATCCCTGCCGAGGCCTCGGACTTCTATCGACCCGGATTTTTCTTTTCACGGACGAGACGAGGAGTTGAAAGGAAAGCAAAAGGGAGGTTTGAGTTACTGTCCAGCAGAAGGCATCATGGGTTTGAAGTCTGAAGGGAAGTGAGACACTGGGGCCTTGTGTCACAGCGGGGCCTCCTAAAACCAAAGGCCTCCGCCTCCCTCCAGAGACACACTGCAGTCTGCCTCCGTTACCTTTTCATCCCGCTCTGACATAGAGGATTCCAACGTACGTTACACTGTGTGAGTCAGCTATGAATTGACCTTGACAGGCACCCAGAACCGCTTCTCAACCCCCCCCCCCCCCCCTCCACACACACACACACACACACACACACACACACACACACACACTGCCCACATAATATCTCTCCTGGGACCGGGAACGACAGGAGCGTGCACCAAGCGTTCCTGCTTCACACAGGGGCTTTTATATGTTATTGTGGACAAGCGCTCTCATAAATCTCACTCTTTTGTTGGCAGATTGATTTGTTACATAAAAGGAGAGAAAAAAGGAGCTCCTTGCTGGTTTACTCCTCCAGTTATGTTTCTTTTTATGTTTCAGTGCATGGCAGGCGGCTCGGAGCTGGCTGGTGTGAGACACCATATCCTGTGGTCAGTGAGGGGTGTGGAGGGAGGGAGGGAGGGAGGGAGGGAGGGAGGGATGGCAGGGAGAGGGTCGGGGGTGCTGGGGGTGCTGGAGGGTGACCTCGCTTGCAGGGGGGAACGCCACTTGTCAACAAACAAATAGGCTAGTGTCTCTTGGAACCCGTGAAGTGAGAGTCTTTGTCGGCGGCCTAGCATTTTGCCTGTGTAGGTATACAGCCCTCGTACGCCCTCGCTAGGCTGCACCCCCCCCCCCCACCCCCCTCTCTATTTTTACACGTATTTTTAAAAGTAGCACAGAACGTTTTAGAGATGCGGTGCTGTTATTAAAAAAAAAAAGCTTCTGATTTATTCTGCATATGTTAAGGCTTTGCATCTCAGGTAGAGGGAAAGTGTGTTGCCATATCCATCTGGGTTGCGTTCATTCTGCCCGCTGTCCTGAGGGAGCTGTGGTTTGGGTCTAGGCTCCGGCTCAGCGGTTCTGCTGGAGGAGAGATATACGATAGGATCAGGTTGTGGTGGGGCTGTTGTTGGTGTTTATGTTTCTCTGCTCACTGCCATGTTCCTTGTTTTTTTTTTTTTTGCTGTGACGGGATTTTGGTCTGAAGACTGCAGTTTGTCTCTTGGTTACGAGAGGAACGTTGGTTTGGACCAGTGTCCTGTCCTCATTTAGGGTGTGGTATAGAACACACACACACACACACACACACACACACACACACACACACACACACACACACACACACACACACATACCCTGGCTGTGCCCACGGTTCTAAATGAGTTCTAAAAGTTTCTAAATGAATATCCTAAGGGTGCAAATGCCCGCTTGCACCTTGACTGAGTGTGACGTAACCTTCGACAGTGGATTATTCCTAAGATATATGTTTTGACACAAGACAACTTGGCAGAATAAGCACTGATGAAGGTGATAATCATATCGCCAGAGGGTATTGCTTATTTTGGCTGCCTTTCAGAATGAAGCTTGGCGCTATACAAAGGAGTATGTTGGCACTGTGTGGAAATATGTTGCTAAAAGAAAACATGTCACAAAATCAGGCTTTGTTTGTGAACTCATCCAATAGGTTTGCACCCGATGACTTGTAAGGTAAACTGTCATTATAGATAGTAGAAGCAAACCGAAGTGAAGTCAAATGTAGATGACCTCACAGCCATACATTTATAGAGAGGGCCAATTTGATAGATTTAACAGAATTGTTTAAAGGTGACTGGTTTTAATGATGAATAAATGCACACGATTTGCCTTTAGTTACAAACCTACACACGCAAAGTGCAAATATGTAAACCTGTGTTATAACTTGTAAATTGGATGTTATTGGTGTTTAGCTAACGAGATTATGTAGCTTTTTTGGCACCCGCCTTTCAACGCAATATCCTCACCACTGAAATATCCTCCTGTTGTTATTCGTCAGCTCTGAAACATTTCCCTTATCGATTGAAAATCTCACCATGGGCCTGCATATATTACAACACAGCTGCTCTCTCAAATCTGCTTGCAATTAAAGTTATTCCCGAAATAAGGAGTTGCATGTCGGTGGTGCAGTGAAGCAGTGCTAAAGACTGTTGGGTCAGTGGTCCTCGAGGCCAGGGATTAGGTTTGGCTGCTGTACGTTGGGGGCCCTGTTGTTAGCTAGTTAGCAGTGTGGGGATAATCAGCCTGCTGTTTAAGGCTGAGTAGGAGCGTGAGTTGTAGCCTGTCTCCAAGGTGAGCCAATAATTTTTTTGTCAGGTAGAGGAACTGGTAATTGCGACTTGATTCTGAGTCCAGGTTTCAGGTGAATTCCGAAGGGACCAATTGAAAATCATGGCTCTTGCTCAGGTCAGCACTCATCGCTTGTGGCGGTGACAGTGATATATATGGGACCCGACTGAAACTCAACCCTGCCTGTCGCTATAGGCTGCAGGGTGGGGAACGTTTTGGGATCGAGTACACACGACCTTAATCCCGCACAGAAAAGACGGCGCTCAGAGTTGAGCGGCTGCCACTCTCGGCACAGCCACCCCTTTTGTTCCCGCTGTGTCCGACGGCTCCCAGGCCCGTTGCCGTGGCGGCACTCTGATGTTTTTGAAATCTGGGGTAGCACTAAAAAGGCAAGAGGTAGCCAACACGGTGTGTGTGTGTGTGTGTGTGCGGTTGTGTGCGGGTGTGTGTGAGAGTGTGTGTGTGGAGGAAATTGAGAGAGGGCTTAAAAGAGGGTAGGAGAGCGAGAGAAAAAAGGAAGAGGGAGTGAGAGTGAAAAAGAGAAGGCGAGAGAGAGAGAGCGAGATAAATCTATGTGACTGGAGGAAAAGCACTCCACAGAGCACCTGAAAATGGCTTAATATGTGTTCTCACACCCGCCGTCACGCAGCAACGCCCTGTTGAGCTAGAGCACACTACTAATGTCTGTTCTGTACCGTCCCTGGCCATCGATTAACCTCAGAGGCACCTCTCATTGAAACACTAGGCGTCCAGTGAAACCGCACGTCTTAGCCTTCACATCAGAGTGAAATCGAATCACTTCTATAGGCCCATTCTACTGCCGTTTTTCTATCAAGTCATGAAAAAGCACTTACAGTGAGATTTAAAGCCTCTGGTTAAGAGCACTCGGGCTCTAATTGAGACAGCCGACGAGCTGACAAAAGGCCGGTGCTTTGGGCTCCTCTCCGAGATCCTCAAGTGTTCCCAGGCCGTTAACGGAGCAGAGATATGCGCTGGTGGTCCTGCTGATCGCGGCGGTCGGCTCGCTAAACGGCAAATAAAACCAAGTGCTTGTTGACACGTATGCTTTATTTCTCTGTGGCTGTGAATTGTGAATCACTTAGAGAGCGGCGTCGACCCCGGCCCTCGCGCACACATTACCGTCCGCGTGGGAGAGAGTGTTTGCCTGCACATTTGACTGTTTACAAGATTTATTTTTCAGACTCCGGTCCTCAATCTCGACCCGCGTCAATCCCCATGGCAGGCCGTCGAGTGATAGCGTGGCGGAGGAGTGGGGACGGAGAGCAGACAGGCTCGGTGTGTGTGTGTGTGTGTGCGCGTGTGCGTGTGCGCGTGTGCGTGTGCGTGTGCGTGTGCGTGTGTGCGCGCATTCTGCTGAGATTAACTGCTGAGACCAGGAGCCCAAAACTCCTCCATCTTGGCAGAAAACCAAGTGCTGGAGGCGTAGCAGCAAAGCAGCCAGCCATCCAGCCGGTCAGCCACTCAGTCAGTCATCCAGTCAGCCAGCCAGTGAGCGCTCCTTTAGAACCAGGCAATCTTTTCCATTCTTTATTAGATTTGAAATCCTGTTTTTTGTCTGGAGTATTGAACAACAAAGGTTCATGACATTTAGAGCATGCCTTGGCAGTGTGAGGACGTAGCGTAAGCCCCAAAAGAGGGGGCTAACCAAATGAAAGAAGTGCCGGAGAAGCGAACGAAGGCAAAACAAAACGCCAAAGCCCGCTCCTCCGACCTCGTGCTTTGATTGCCGCGCCAGAAAAGTGTCTCGATCGGGCTAAAGGCCGTTCCTCATTCAATTACATGTTCCATACGAGCGTTCCAAGACTTTAGGCAGAGGGGGCTTCTGAGCAGGACCGGACTCTCACACACACACACACACACACACACACACACACACACACACACACACACACACACACGTACCCTCTCTCAAACACTGCCCTCAGGGCCTATCTGAACAGGACTGCCCAGGGGAAGCCAGGCATGAGAACGTGTGTGTGTGTGTGTCTGTGTGTGTCTGTGTGTGTCTGTGTGCGTCTGTGTGCGTTAGAGGAACAGTTCTAAAGTCTATGTGCTTGAGCACGTGTAACTCTGTTTACATTCTCTCTCTGTATAGCTCACTATAACGCTGCACTGTCTGGCTGTCGGAGTTGGACTACTGAGGGGGTCTTTACACTGCTTTGCTGTTGCATTTATAGCAATCAATCAGTCCATAGAATTATAAGTATATCTATTTTTTTGGAGGTACCCAAAGGGATTTAAAGGGTATCAATCTTGAGTTAATTTACAGATGTATACCTTGTCAATGAGCATGTTAATTTAGCACACAGTGCTTCACGTAGCCTTCTCAGATAACTATGTAACTCGACCCCCATGGTGCTGATGGTAAGGGCTAACCCTCAATCTGACCGGTCCAGGTGATGAGGGAGGTTTATGGCGTTGTGTGTGTGTGTGTGTGTGTGTGTGTGTGTGTGTGTGTATGTGTGTGTGTGTGTGTGTGTGTGTGTGTGTGTGTGTGTGTG
Source organism: Galaxias olidus (assembly GCA_026901105.3). Classification (NCBI taxonomy): domain Eukaryota; kingdom Metazoa; phylum Chordata; class Actinopteri; order Galaxiiformes; family Galaxiidae; genus Galaxias; species Galaxias olidus. The sequence continues at coordinate 11,797 of JAPMUY010000565.1, read as the reverse complement.
TGTGTGTTGTGTGTGTGTGTGTGTGTGTGTTGTGTTAATGCTGGCGTTAACACAAAGTGTGGCCCTTCTTTCAGCTTGGGGCCGTCGGGTCATTAGAGTTACTCACCATTGAGTGAAAGATGGAGGCTCAGAGCTAAACCCATTAGATGGCCCCTTCAGAACAGCAGCCATTCCCGAGCTGGCGGGGAAATCCCGTGTTGTTCTGTCTGGTCGTTTGGGAACGGGCAGGGAGCCAGGGATGTTAAAAGCACACACTGTGTTATTTGACAACAGGGGGGAATGGTAATCGCTGCCACTCAGCACCGCCATGAATCACGGAATGTTTTCCTTCCTATAAATAAGCCACTGTTTATCACTTTTGATACCTGATGGAAAAATCCTCTGGGACGTCCGTGTCGGCTGCATTCTGGCTCCTTCCGTCTCGGTCTCCGGTGAGGTGGGATGTCCAGGTTTCTGTCTGCAGAGAGCCAGGGCTCACTGGGGGACGTTATAAGGGAAGCACATGAGATCCATATAAATACACACTTGTCAGATCGCGTTGCAAATTGAGAATCCGATCTCCCTCTCTCATGGTCTTCGCCGGGCAAATGACGTTCGGTTTGACTTTTCGTAGGAATAAAACAGCGCTGTTGACTTCGTGGTTGCTCCTTGGAAATTCCGACTCAATTGGAGATATGTGTGTCAACTAACGACATATTTTCTACTGTTTTTTTTATCTTCCAGCAATCCAGTGGTCGTGCCACACAACATCCGCCACAGCAAAAATAAACAACAGGTATGTTTGTTTATGACTGTTTATGATTGTTTATGTTTGTTTATGATTGTTTGTTTATGATTGTTTATGTTTGTTTATGATTGTTTATGAGCTCCCAAGGTGAGGACCAGGCTTGCGAAACTGACGTTTGGATTTTCATTTTTTGGGGGTCTTTTAATTACAGACGCGAGCACTCTGAGCGTGCCACTGTTTCTGAACCCGCAGGCTTTTTGGCAGCTTGTTTACGTATGGATATGAACTTTATTGGTCTGGACGGCGCGCGAGCAATAAGTGAACAGCCAGTGATCTGCTCTCCCAGCCACTCAATTAGTTCCTGGGAGCAGGAGTGGGGTGAGGGGTGAGGGGTGGGGTGTGTGTGTGTGTGTGCGTGTGTGTGTGTGTGTGTTGGGGTGGCGGTGAAAGTGCGCTAGCCGAGACGGCTTGCTAATGAAACCAGGAGCGTGCTCTGTTTCCCTCTGCTTTGATCCAGATTACAGGCCCTCATGGACCCCGGCCCGCTCCGCTGCCCCCCCCCCCTCCTCCCACCACCACCCTCACCCCGGCAAACCCGCATCACCAACATAGCTAATTGGCCCTGGCCTCTCCTCGGTCCCCCTGATTGGAGGACGGGGATCCAAAAGATTATGGTGCGGTTCGTTTGGCGTCAACCATAGAAGACTGTGGTGGTGGTTGAGTGTATGTGTGTGTACGTGTTTGCGTGACTGCACGTGTGTCTCTCTGTGTATGTGTGTGTGTGTGTGTGTGTGTGTGTGTGTTTGCGTGGCTGCATGTGTGTCTCTGTGTGTGTGTGTGTGTGTGTGTGTGTGCGTGACGTGCAAAGGCCTTGGTCCGAGAGTTAAGTGAGCCCCGGAGACCTGTCGATCCCCAACACTCAGGGTCACCGCAGGGCAATTAAGGCCTCAGTGTTCTCCTTTTCCTGGAAGCGGCAGCGTCTGCTGATGGGGACTGGGGTATGCCGTAATGCTGGCCGGCTCCACGCTGGCGCTGTGCCGCAGGAGGAGGAGGAAGAAGAAGAAGACTCCCAATCCCACTTCGGCCTGACAATGAGCAATAGGGCCATTAGAAAGATGGATGAACCCACGAAGGCGGCTTTGTCGATTCCGATTTGATCTTGACCGTGACTGCACCGGGCGTAGCATCACTTCCTCGGAGAGCCCTGTCAGACAGGAAGTTGAAGCGCCGACCCCCAGTGGTAAACAGTGGCTCAGGGAGAGGACGGAGGCATAGATTGATTAGCGCTCTAATGAGACGAACAGATCGACCTGATAGACGATGCATTGTTACTTGAAATGAAGCGTGCGCGTACTCTTGGCACGCCTGCCTCCAGGCCACCGCCGCTGCTGCTTCCGCGCTTAGGGCCAGGGTCCGAGAGGAGCGGGGTGTCTGTGGGATCGAGAGAGGAGCCGGAGCAAAGGGAGGCGGGGAGGCCGCTCTGTGTCGGAGTGGAGACTGGAATGGTGTGGAAAACGGGCTCGGGGCCACTCCGCGGATCCACCTGAGTCCTGCCAGAGCAATCAGCTATCAATAGTTTATAGAGGGAACTATTTGCTCCGGCAGGGCTTTGTAGGGATTTGGACGGCTGTCCGAGCTCTAATGCGGGGATGGTTCGCTAAGTGAAGTGCTCTTGTTTTCTGGAGAGGGTGCCAGGGCCTGTCTGCCTTCCAGACAGATCACAGCAGACTCCCCAGCCACCCATGCCAGGTGAAGAGATTCTGCTCACTGCTTCCAGCTGTGTAAACATAGCCACACAAACACAAGCGGGATCGCGCACAAGCCACACACACACACACACACACACACACACACACACACACACACACACACACACACACACACACACACACACACACACACACACACTAAGACGCGCACTGCTATCACTTCAAATAAAAGCCATCTCGCTCACCCGGGCGCGAGTGAATTACGGACTCCACTTTCGCTGTCAAATAAATACAAAGCTTAATTTTCCTTCTCTCTTTGAAAGTTCCTCTTGGCCTTGTTAAAAACAAAGACTTCTTGAAAGAAGTAAACAAATTTAACAAGAGTTGGTGTTGTCTTTTTTTCCGTCTGGGAACTTTCAGAGGAGCGTGACATTGTCCTCTCTCCTTATTTATTTATTTTGTTTTCCCTTCCTTCCCTAACTTTCTTTAGCCTGCCCTGTCAACAGTGCCTGTATGCAATAATATTTCTCAGGTTTTTTTGTGTGTGTGTAATGCAACATCACGTTGACCGACCACCTTCTAAAATATCGTCTTCACAAATCAGCCTGAATACTAAACGCAGTAATTCAATGTGTATTTGCGTTATGTCCAGTGAGGCTGAAACGTCTGTTGGATCTTTGTCACTAGGAAAAGCTGCCGTTGCTCAGACAACGTGTAGGATATAGAATAGTGCGGGCTCGTGTGCTGAGGGTAGGAAGGAAAACAACGTTGCTCTTGGCCAGGCAGTAGCTGGACTGCTAAAGGCATTGAGACGTTAAAGCTCCATTGTTTGTGTATCCAGGAGAAAGCCGAGACTCCCTTAAGGCCCCTTTTTAAAATCAGATGCCGGAGATTTTTCCCTCCACACTTTATGGCACGCTCGTCGCCGAGGCGACCGTAATCTCGCCCCGGGACAGCGTGTGTTGCGCACATACTGTACGTACGTCCGTGCGGTTGAGTGTTTGTTTGTGTTTACGCGTGCGTGCGTGTGTGTGTGTTTATTTACCGCCCCTACTAAGCTGTTTATTTACCTGACTTTCTTTGTGCACGGTATCTGTCTGCTTTGGACAAGGCCCCGCTAATTTACGCTCTATTGGACAAGTGATGGGGCTTATTGTAAAGATCTGTAGAGTAGACTTTGTCTCGTGTGTGGGCACTCGGTTTCCCTGACAACACTGGCTTCTGTTCAACGTCCAAAAGCATTGTTAAAGCGTTTGGAAAGCGTCAAGTTAGTTTTATTCTAATTTCCCATGATCCCGGGTTTGAAAGGACTGACTAAGTTCTAGGGCTGAATATCTCCTGCTTCCTAACAGCATTGTTTTTAATTAAAACACCTGTTTGAATGGCAGCCATTATTTATCATTTGAATTGCCCTGGCACCATGAACAGTCTTTCCAATATCAGAGGCCAAAAGTGTTAACGAAACCCAGCAGTTTGCGGGGCCCAGGAAGCTGGGAGAAAAATAATTTCCACTATCCACCCTCTTTAACAATAGAGAATCCGACCAAGAAATACTTATTACTTTCAAAGTGCCTCTGGGGTTTCGCCTGCCTTTGCTCTCTTTGTGAGTTTAGTCCACCACTCTAACCCTTACTCACATAGGGGACCCCACTTCCTAGCTTAACCGCCAATTCATTTTCCTTACGTTTTTCCATGACTACTGTTATATGTTATCTCCTTCCCGTACATCACCTACTCTATCCTTTCCTCCCATTTTTTCCTCTGCACCCCCCTCTCCTCCTCCCCCACCCTTTATTTTTTCTCTCCACATCCAATCACATATTCGACACCTCCAGGCACCCGGCCTCTCCATCTGTGGTCCCGCCCCTGCAGGTAAGGCAGAGACGAGTGGAGAGGCCAGCTGTTGACCCCCGGCGGCCTGTCTGTCTAGCCAGCATCCCTGGACACCACTTCACAGGGATGCAGGGGAGGCCTCAGTGGCTCAGAGCAGGCTGAGCACTCCGTCCTACAGGACAGGGTTCAGCCCGAGTCCAGCTGCTACTGAACTCACTCCGCCAGTCACACACACACACACACACACACACACACACACACACACACACACACACACACACACACACACACACACACACACATACACGTACATAATTACAAATACATACCCACACATGCATGCAAGCAGACACACATACACACACACACACACACACACACACATGCATGCTTTTACATAACGTATATCTATGCATGTGCGCTCACATACGCTTAAAACAATACACACTCTGGCTCCCAGGCGTAGCGGCAGGTAGCCAGGAGGTCAGGAGTAGTGATCCCCCTCCCCACACACACACACCTCCCACACACAGCTGGGGCAGGCACAGTGCTGGTGGCCACTTGGGCGCCATTCATACTATGGTAGCTCGGTGCTGTAGCTCGGTGGTGTGTGTGTGTGTGTGTGTGTGTGTGTGTGTGTGTGTGTGTGTGTGTGGGTGTGGGGGGGGGGGGGTCCACTGAGCTAACCCAAACATCCAGGCTTCTAGTAGGCCCAGGTGACGCTGCCTGCTGACTGTTGTCTCTGTGTGCGTGTCTCTCTCTGTGTCTCTGTGTGTGTATGTGCCTCTCTCTCTCTCTCTCTCTCTCTCTCTCTCTCTCTCTCTCTCTCTCTCTCTCTCTGTGTGTGTGTGTGTGCGGCCATGGCTGAGCACCCCTGCTTGAAGGTGCGATGTTGTTAATTACAGCTAACCAGCCGTCTGTTTTGCCCAGGGGGCGATGTCCAATATTTTGGAGACCCATTCATTCAGCCCTCCGACGTTTATTGTTTACCAGGGCACAGACGAGGGGCTCTTAAAATGCCATGAGTGGCCAAGGAAGGGCTTCTCCCTTACGGCCGCTGAGGGATGAGTTATCCAGGCCCCCTCTGCCTCTCCCGTCCTCCAAAGTGTTAGCTCACAGCTCAGCCAGAGCGTCTGGGCCCCGTCCTCACCTGTTTACTCAGCTGGATGACGTAGCCCGTCCCTGGGGGGCGCGCCGTCGTCCCTCTGCTGTTGGGGGCCGCCGATCCTCCGGGGGGGCCAGGGCCCGAACGTGAACATGATCTATTCGCGTGAATAAGTGTTGAGGTTCATGCGTATAATGTACGGTGTGAGCGAGCACACTGACACCCCCCCCCCCCCCCCCCGCGTGCGTCGGTGTCAGGGCTTGGAGCGTGTTCAGTTCCATGTGTTCTGGTTCGGGGGAAGCGGATTGGGGCGGGACGTTGAACGCACGCCACATGTTTCTGGCGCCGTGCGTTGTTTGTTCAACTGCGTGTGCGTGAATGATGGATATGGGTTCTGTTTCGATGATGATGATGATCCTGCACGCAGGTTTATGTCTAGCTACGTATGATTCATCACATGTGCGTCCAGTCGTCTGTTGGTGTGGCCCATGCACATGTAGGCTATGGCGTTGTTTGTGTTTGCTGTTCCTCATTAGTCAGTTTCTAATGCCTCAGGAGCTGAGTGTATATTCTCGCTTAACAACATCGACGAGGTTTTTTTTACAAAGCCTATCCGAAACGCTACTCCAGACGCTACTATTGTAGCGATTCCAGCGTAACATGTTCCTATAGGTTTAATGTGCGCGAGTGTTTGTGTGCTGGCAGTGGTGAGTGTGACCCTGCCCGTGCGCCGCTCGCCGCCCCGTGTCGGCGACCCGTCAGATTTGCAATGCAGCGTGCGGTGGCTGAGTGAAATACTGGCCGCGTTAAAGTAAGAAGCGTTAAGTGGAACACAAGCCAACGGCAGTAAAAAGCCACGATATATCTGGCGAGGCCCTGGCCTCTCTGCAGCGTATCGCTCCCCCGTGTGTGTATGTGTGTAGTCCCCTTCCCAAGCCAGGCTCTAGCCTCACGGAGCGACCCCGCGAGCTGATTTACGCTGCGATTTGACTCCATTCCCACTCACATGCTGGGTGGGTGGAAGAAATATTAACCGTTAAATAATTTAACGAAGTGCGTTCTATCCGCCACTGATGAAATATGCCCCGGCTATAGTGAAAGAACGGCGGCCATTAAACATAAGTTAGTGTAGGAGATCCTCAGAGGAGAGATGGACGGAGGAAGAAGGAGAGAGGCAGGAAGAGAGAGACATAAAGAGAAAGAGGTTGGAGGTGGAGGGGTTCCTGGAAAGACACAGTGTGGGCTGAGTGACACGGACTGTTCTAGAATTCTTTCCCCATCAGCGATCGTTGTAGGAAAACGGAGTGATACGGAATTTGTTTTGATATGTCTTGATTCATATTAAGAAAAAAAAAAAAGAAGCGAGCGAGATGGAAAAATGTGCAGTAGCGGTGTCCTGGGGAAAGAATTAGGAGCGTGTTTTAGAAATATGCCTCTGGTCTGTCATGCTCTACTTAGAGTTTGGCCCTGCCGATCAAAAACTCTGGCCTGAAATGAATACGTTGTGTCTTGCAGTGGCACCTCGAAAACGTCCGTTGAGATGTGATGTTGACGTCTCCCAGCTATCACTGGTCGGTGGTTCACACCTCCCCAATCCCCGTACATTAGTGCAAACTATACAAGGCGCTTTACGACCAAGTGTGTGTGTGTGTGTGTGTGTGAACAGCCGAGACCCCGTAAACCTTCTGGGAAAGAATAACACAGAGGACATGTTTTTAGTGTGTCGGTGCGGATGGCAATGGAGAATCAGTGTGGAAAGGACGCACGGCCCTCACACAAAGATCAGCTGAGAGACATGCATTCTGCTTAGGCCTCCGTACGGCACTGACACAAAGATCAGCTGAAAGACATGCATTCTGCTTAGGCCTCCGTAGTCCCATCGGCCTATCGGGGAGAGAGAGAAAGAGAGAGCCCGCCTCCTCCCCTTTTCAAAGTGGCTGTCACTCATCGTTTCCTCAGCTGAGTGAAGGAGTGACGGGAGCGTCAAGGCAAAGAGAAAGAGAAAGAATGAGCAATCTGTGTTTTTCTAGGAATCAGAGGATGGAGGAGGAGGGGGCTGGGGTGATGGTGGTGGTCGGGGGGCCATGGATGGACTCCAAGCCCCCCCCCCCCCGGACTGCCCCCCAAGTTACCCCCGGGCCCCACACTACACCAGCCCCCCTCCCCTGGTCAGGAAGGCCTGCTGAGAAGCCCCCATGCTGGGGCAGGGAGGATAAATGGAGCTCCCCCTCTGCGCTGTCCATTCTATCATTCCATCTGTCCACACCCCCCCCCCCCCCCCCCTTTTGCCTAAGCAGCACTGCCCCCCCCCCCCCCGCCCCCAGCTCCCTCTCCTCCTGTACCCCGTCTCGTACCTCTTTTCATACCTCTACACCTCCCGAGTCCAGCTCCTCTCCCTCGTTCCCGCCCTCGTTTGTGCCTAGAAGCCTTAAGCAGTGGGGACGTCTATCAAACAGATCGTTAAAAAGGCAACATATATACGCTAAAAAGGAGAAACACTGTATTTCTAACAGCAGGACTGTTAATCAATTAGTGGCTCGTTCCACTGAGTTACGGCTGAGGTAATGTCGAACAACGGCGAACCTAGAACAACAATCCAACTTGTCAAGGAACTATTTATTCAGACGTTATTAAGCAAGTTCATATAAATTCTCGCTGGTTTTATGGCTCTTTTCCTGTAAGTGTTTTCAATTTAGCTTGATCAAACTGGTGCCAGTTTGATTGATATTTGCATGGTGATCTTGCTGCCAAGCCCAGATGCCTTGCCAGTTACAGTAAGCAGTAAAATGCGTTTTTGAGCGAAACACCTTGTGAAAGGAAATGCCCACTGTATTATAGTAAAACTGTCAGTATTAAAACATAATTGAACACACCTTTAGATAAAATGTCTGAGTACCACCCCCCAACGCTTTCACTGTACAATGACTGAGGCCCCCTTTAGTGTCCTGAAACCTGCCTATCCATTCACAAATTCATATATATATATATATTTTATATTGATGTTTTTAAGAGGATGTGCCTAGTTTAACCTCCTTTATTTAACTGATCTCGTGACATTGATGCTACTAAAACAACTAAGACTGGCGGTTTGAATTATTTTTGAAGCACCTTTCCTACGTACTCCACGACGTTCCCAAATCTCCACAGACGTCCTATAGGAACGGGGAAAACAAACGCTCCCTGTCCAACCCTGTAGCTGTCTTCCCTTCAATTCAGGCCTAAGATGGATCTGTGTGGACTCAGACAGAGCCTGGTTGTGGGGGCTGCTGCAGGCCGACGGTGCAGTGCGTCTGTGGGGATTTAGAGCCCTGTCTTTGGGGCTTGAGTCTGTCTCTGCTGCCTGGCTCCCAGCGCTGGTGAGAGGAGTTATCAAAAAAGTTTACTGGGAGAATTTACGAGCTGTGGGTTTTTCTTAGGCTATTTTACTTTAAATGTAGTGGAAGGGAAAAAAAAAAATCGGGGGGGGGGGTGGGGGGGGTTGATGCGTTATTAAAATGTTCAAACAGCATTTGTCAAATGGTATGGAACTAAACGTATCCATCTTACCGATCCCGAGCAATCCTGCGCGCGAATCGGTCGCGGGCACGTCTACAAAAAATTTGTAAAATTTTGAACAGCCAAAAAATGTCGACTACACTTTCGCGTTGTGATAAATTATAGGGGGCCGCCCCATGTTTTGCTACATGTCGTCATTTTGAATCCTTCCCCAATTCGACCGCTACTTAGGTGACCGTCGCAAAGTCAAAAACGTTTGGAAAAATCTACAAGTTGGTCGTCATTGGCGGTTCCAATACGTACAACTTTATCCATTAACTTTTTAAGGTAAATGGAGCACACTGAAACGCTTCTTGCATTAACATCCCAAAAATTGTAACCATATTCTTTCAGTTTCAACCGGAATTTGGATGAAAATACGCCAAAAATATATTTAATAAGTATCGTAATCCCAAAAATGTTAATTTTGCGTCGTCTAATTTTGGACTAATCATTCGATGGTAAGCAAATACACACCAAAATTCACGTTTCTCTGCCACCTTTGCGCACGCATCGCAAGAAATAATCAAAAGTACATTTTTTTAGCATTTTTGAGTTATCAAAAATCGTTGAAATTCGTAAAAATTTTTATGTGTTATTTATACACAAAGTGCAATTTAAAGTGGTTGTCCTATACAGAAGAAACTGACAAAGAAAACAATTTTCACAATCTTTTAATTATCAAAGTTCAGTGGAATTTAGTGGAAAAATATATTTTCTAAATAAAAATTAAAATTGTTTATGAAAATATATCAGAAGTATTGAGTTCTTCTGATTGAGCAAAAGCATATTGAATTTATGTTCCTCAAAAAAAAATGTCATATTTAGTGAATGTAAAGAAATTTTTAAAGAAAACAATGATAGAAATATTGAAGACCTTTTTTTTGTCTAATTCATGGAACGTAGCAGGAAATCAAGAATTAATTGAAAATTGTTCTTTATGAAAATATATCAACAAGCGAAGTTTTCTCGAAAAGTTAGTTAATTAAAATTGATTAAAATATTAAAGAAATACCTATTTTTAAAATGTTCACTAAAGGAAATAGTGCAAACGAAAAAGAGAGAAAATTTAAAATTACGAATATTTAATATTTTATACGAACGAAGAAACAAATAATGAGTAAACCAAGAATTTTAAATTATTTAAGATGGCCATTAGCGTAAACTTTGTAGTTCAGGGGTAGCATTTCAAGGGGGCGATGGAACATAATATGAAGCGAAAACATCACAGTAATGGTCTGTGGTTAACATGTATGGGACAGACTCTGCCTAGAGTGATTTAGTAAACCAATAATTAATCTGCAAAACACGAAAAAACACGGGTTGGCAAAAATTGTCTTATTAAAAACCGTTTAAATTAATACACATTTTCTGAAAACGTTTTGATGTTTTTACCAGCATAATGGACTCCAATTCATAAATTGCTAATAGCATAAAACATACTTCTCAACAGTGACTTTTCCAATGTACAAATATGTATATTTGATAAAAGAGCCAAAACTTTTATTGCGGCACATTTGAGCACAAAATCACTCATTTTATACAAAAATGTATTTTCCAATGTCAAACCGGTTGCATATATCTGGCTCCACATGAATAGCTATATATTTGATAAAACAGCACAAAATTTGACTCATTTGACAATTATGACATTTATTTAAATCGAATCTTTAAATTAAAATATTATGATTTTAACGTGATATTTGCAGTCGTAGGAAAACTAGTGTAAAAAACGCGTTTGAAAACGTCTTTACATACTCGTTCGAATTATGGCACTCGCCTTCGGCTCGCGCCACCAAACTTTCGAACTCGTGTGCAAACAATCGTTTTCAAAACTTGTTGTTTAAACTACTACTTGAGCATCAACGTTTAATGTAAAGATTTTTTAATATTTTAACATCAAAAAATGAAACAATTAGGAATTTTTTACCGACTTTTATGTCGGCTAAAAATTGCCAAATTTTTTTTTAATCAACGGGAAATCACGTAAATAATCCCGTAAACAAAAAAAAAAGTTGCGGAAAAGTGAAAAACTCGCGGAAATTCCAATAGAAAAGAAAGACAACTTAGTACGGTGACGTCACTTTTTTGACGATAAAAACACGCTTTTACGGACACTTCCCGTTAAGAACAATTAAATAAATTGTCTTTTTCGCATCCACACAACCCCAACCCCAGAGTAAAAATATAAATTATTTAACTAAAAATCGAAAAATAAACGAACGTTTACGAGGCGGCGTCATATTTTTACGGCAAAATAACCGTTTGTGGGGTTCGTTCGAACTAAAACGTCTTTGTTTCAAATCTACCTGTTACCCGATGTGCCCGACGAACCCCTATCCAGTTCGTTGTCGTGTCGGAAGACTTTATTTTCACCGAAATAAGTGGCATCATCGCACGAAAGTTCGTTTGTTTCTTCGATTTACGTGTATGTAGAAATACCATTTTATTTTAGTATTATTTGTGTTTATTTGTTTTTGAGTGTCTTTATGGGAGGCGGGTTTGAAAACAAAAAGTTAGGCAGGAGCGCGGCAGCGCGACGCAGCCGTTCGAGTTATTCGGATCTTCGACCCCAACTTTCACCGAAATAAGTGGCGTCACCGCACAAAGTTCTGTTTGTTTTTCGACTTACGTAGTATGTGAAACGACAATTCATAACATTGTCATGTGTATTATTTGTTATTGGGTTCTCTTATGGGGGAGCAGGTTTGAAAAAGAGAACGTTAAGCAAGGAGCGCGGCAGCGCGACGCATGCCGTTGGTATTCGGATCTACGACCCCAACTTTCTATTGGATTTTCCGTAAGTTTTCCACTCTTTCCGCAACCTTTTTATTTCCTTTACGGCTTAAATTTGCGATTTTTAGCCGACATAAGAGTCCTTGAATTTTT